>PVKS010004354.1:0-70645 GCA_004027875.1 Aplodontia rufa | reverse complement strand
AGGATGTGGGTTCAAAACCCAGTACCACATAAACAAACAAAAAATGGTACCAGTACTTAAAATGTATCTCTTTAAAGTAAAAACTTTGTAAATGGTATTTTGTAAAATGACTTTGGCTAAGACCATTATATATTATGAACACTATTTTAAGAGATTTTAACCTACTGGGGCTGGAGTGGTGGCTCAGCAATTGGAGCACTCACCTGGCATGTGCGAGGACTGGGGTTCAAACCCCAGCACCACATATACAATTAAGAGATGGAGAGGCAAAGGCCAAAGGGAAAAATAAAGTTGTTTCTCTCCTTCCTCTCTCTCACTCTCAAAAAAAAAAAAAAAAAAGGATTTTAACCTAATTAATTCATTAAAACTTTAAACAAAATTAAGATAATTCTATGAACAGAGACAAAATGAGCAGGTAAGGATAATAAGGAAAAAAGATTCAGAGAAAACACTAGTCAGGTTTGAAAATTCTTTCCTGCAGAATGGTATAGCCGGTGTAATCCATGCCACTGGGGAGGCTAAGGAAGGAGGAGTGCAAGTTTCAGGTCAACTCAGCAAGACCCTTTCTCAACATCAAAAAGAAGGAAAAGAAAAGGGCTGATGATGTAGCATCCCTGGGTTCAGTCCTCAGTACTAAAAAAACCAAAAATTTAAATAAATAAAGAAGAAAATCCTTTTCCTGTACATAGGAATCCCTGTTAATTGTGCTGCTGCTAACTCCAATTCTGCAGAGCAACGTTAACAACACGTACACAAACTCAACAAGATTCAATTACTTGCTGAAGCCCTGTAAAGCAACCACCAGCCCCACACCACACATATACAGAATAAAAGAGCCAGTTTATCCTATGCTACAAAACTTTTTGCTTTTTTTTTCTCCTCAAATTTTTATTTCGTTTTTCATGTGGCTTTCATTGCTCTGAGACTTGGTTGTGTACGTGGTGCTGGGGTTTAAACTCTCGTACTGGTGCATGCTGGGCAAGCGCCATAGCTGCTGAGCCACCACTCCAGCTCCCCGCTCTTTTTTAAAGAATCAATTTTATACTTTCATCTGGCCTTTGTTTCTCACTTAATTGTGCATATGGTGCTGGGGTTTGAACTCAGGATCACAGAGGATCACAGGTTCAAGACCAGCCTAAACAACTGAATGAGGCCATAAGGAACTTTGAGAGACCCTGCCTCAAAAAAAGAAAAAGAAAAAAGAGCTAGGGGCTGGAGCGATGGTGCAGCGGTTAAGGCACTTTCCTGGCATGCATGAGTACATCAGTTCAAACCCCAGGACCACATATATAACTAAGTGTCCGAGGAATGAAAGTCACATGAAAAAACTAAATTAAAAATTGCTTCCCTCTTTCTCTCTCACTGTCCCCTCTTTCTTTAAAAATAAATAAATAAATAAATAAAAAGGGCTGAGGATGTGACTCAATGGTAAAGCACCTCTGCATTCAATCCTCAACCCTCAAAAAAAAATTAGTCTAAGAAATGATCTGCATTTTCCTTACGTGTGTGTTACAACAAAGCTACAGTTCCAGCCCTATATTTTTTCTTTTTATTTTTTTAAAGAGGACAGTGAGAGAGAAAGAGAGAGAGAGAATGAGTGAATCAATTTTATTTAGTTTTTCATGTGGCTTTTGTTGTTCCGACACTTAATTGTGTACGTGGTACTGTGGTTTAAACCCATGTCCTCTGCCAGGCAAGCGCTGAGACTGCTGAGCCACTGCTCCAAGCCCCGAGCTCTATATTTTTTTCTATACCAGAAATCAAGTAACAAAAAATAAAAACTAAGGATTAGAAAACAAGCTTAAAAGAAAAGAACCAAAAACAAAGAATATCATGTATGTGTAAGAAAGTGCTTTTGAGAATGAACAGTGAACTCAAGACTTGTCTGAGCTTGAACTTGTTCAATTATGCTTCAGACAAGAGGAGACAAATTCATATTGACATTAAGACAGCAGTATTGTTATTGCTCAATCACTCAGCATAAGAGACATAATTTCCATACTATACTGAGAGCTTAATACTTTGTATTATAAGTAGCTTGAAATAAGATATATATTTAGCTGGGGAGGAAGAAAAATGGTAGTATGTCGGAGGATGACAGGCAATGAAAAATTTGGATTCCCCACCTCCCTTCCCAACACTTAAGGCTGCTACCATGGAAAGGTCACTGAAATGGGACCATCCCTAACAGCCAACCCAGCACACCAAAGGCCATCTACAAGTACAGCTAAAAGGCTAGCACTTCATGATCTTTCTCATATTTCTTCTGACAGCATACTTATACTCACAAATTCTAAACATCAAAGTGAAGACAGTGCTGTCTTTCATTTGTCCTGAGAGCTGGCTGGCAGTACTTTCCCCATAAGTCAGAATGGACTCTTCAACATTTCTATATATTAGAAGAAATAAAGTGCATCCTCAGCAAACTTAACAAGAGATCTATCAAGGATCTACTATGAAAATGACAAAGTCAGAAACAACAGAACAGAATACTTTTTTGAGGGGGTGGCAGGGGGTACTGTACTAAGGACTGAACTCAAGGATGCTATACCACTAAGCCTCATGGAAAACGAAACAAAATTGATTCTTTCTCTCTCACTGTCCCTCTCTTTTTTAAGAGAGAGAGAGAGAGAAAGTGAGAGAACAAATCAGCTTTATTTAGTTTTTCACGTGACTTGTTGCTCTGACACTTGGTTGTGTACGTGGTGCTAGGGTTTGAACCCGCGTCCTCACGCACACCAAGCAAGCATCTTCACCACTGAGCCACCGCTCCAGCCCCGAATCAAGAGATTTTCAAATGAGGTGTAACCTGATACAAATCAGTAGCATTTGCTATATTACCAAATCTCTGCTGATACTTAGGGCTAAAGCAAAGACACAATGAAGGCAAGGCTGCTTGGAATCACTGTGTTTGCAGGAAGAGAAGAGAGCCACTGAGGATGAAATAGCAGCTCCTTTGCTTTTATGTGTTTTGTTTTTGGCAAAACAGCTTCTAGAATAGCCTGGATGGGAAAGGGGGTCCTCTTGGCTACTGTACTGTGGTCTCTGCTGCTCTTCAACGCTGAATGGCTACTTCACCAGGTCCTCCAGGAACCGGCAGAATGCTTGTAAGATGCCACTTGGCACAAGCCACCATTATTTTGAAGAAACAGCCAAGGGGACAACACTGACACCTGGCAAGGATATACATAGGTGGGATGGGAAGGAGAGCAGACCATCTCATGGGAGGGGGGGCTCATCCAAATGTGGATCAGCTGTGCAGCCACTGAAATCCACTATTCAGTTGAGTATGTTATTAACTAAGAGGTTAGCTTCATTATTAATAGCCCAGCAGACATTTTTAGTTTATAATCTGCTGGGTTATTGTTAAAAATGTCCTGAAATCATCCACAAGACATATGCAAAAACAACAAGAAATTTAAAAGGGGGAAGAAAACTATATAGAACACTACGTATCTAGAGTATCTAGAAGAAAGCGTTGTAACTATGTACATATTTCCTTCTTAAAAAACAAAAAACACTGGGCTGGGGGTGTCTCTCAGTAGTAGAATGTTTGCCTAACACTGCAAAACAAAAAACCAATAATGAAAGGGTGAGATTAGGACAAGAGACAAAAAGAAAGACTTTTTGATGTGTATGTGCACTTCAATTTTGAAACCAAGTAATTATAATTACAATACAAAATTAAATAAAAACAACAAAAGGCACTCCCTAAGAATCTACAGTTTCTCAGGAGATTGAGAGAGGCATTGTACATGGGAGGGAAGATGGGAGGAAATTTGGGTTCCTGGTAAATAAATACTTTCCACTTACTTTTTTTTTTTTTTTTTTTGGTGACATGGGGTCTTCCTATATTGCCCAGGTTACCCTCAGACTCCTGGGCCCAAGCGATTCTCCTGCCTCAGCCTCTCAGGTAGCTGCTACCACACCCTCCTAAGACTTTCTAGCAGATATGCTTTTCTTCTTTATTTCAATTTTTTTAAAAAAAATTCTGTACACTTCCAATTTTTCAAATAAGTTTCTCAAGCTTCTGAGTGAAAACAGAAAGAAGGCAACTGGAACTTTTTAAAGTTATAAAACAAGAAACAAAGATAAAAGCACACTGGAGTTGGGGCTGCCACAGGGGCTTGACTATTACAGCAACAAAAGCCACATGAAAAACTTAAGCCTCTCTTTCTCTCACTGTCTCTCTTTCTAAGAAAGAAAGAAAGAAAGAAAGAAAGAAAGAAAGAAAGAAAGAAAAGAAGGAAGGAAGGAAGGAAGGAAAGAAAAGAAAAGAACAAACGAATATTGGGGCTGGATTTTTAAAAAAATGAGGTATGTTAGGGCTGGAGTGTTGGCTCAGTGGTATTGCACGAGGATCAGTGTTCAAATCTCAGCACCACATATACAACTAAGTGTTGGTGCAAAGAAAACCAGATGAAAAACTAAATAAAGCTGACTCTCTCTTTCTTAAATAAAATAAAAATAAAATGCACAGTTTTTTGTCATTATTGTCTAATTTTAATTTTTGCAGTACTGAGGATTGAACCTAGGGCCTTGCACGTACTAGGCAAGCACTCTATTACTGAGCTATCTTCAGTCTCAACGCATGTTTTTATGTGGAGCAGTGCTAACCAATTACACTTCATGTGATGATGGAAAAACTCCCCATCTGCACACTCCAACATAGATGCTTCTAGTCACATGTGGACATTAAGTATGTGAAACAGCAGGCAAAAAGAAACTGAATTTCAGCTTTTATTTGCTTTCTTTTATGGTACAAGGGAATGAACCCAAATGCACCTAACCATTCAGCAAGATCTCCAGCCCTTTTCAGTTTTTATTTGGAGACAGGGTCTCACTAAGTTGCTGACACTGGCTCTGAACTTATGATCCTCCTGCCCAACCTCCAAAGTTACTGGAATTATAAGGGTGCACCACTGTGTCCACCTAGTTTTATTTACTTCACATATGGATAGTGGCTATGGCGCTGGACAGCACTAATCAAGAGATTATGGAAACAGTCACCATAAGACAGAGAAGCACTAGAATACTTCCTCTCTGGGACTATGTGTGAAGTGGCTTAGTCAAGGCTAAGATTTTTTCTTATAAAACCTCTGCAACTGACTGGTCCAGCCGCTCTGGAAAGCAGTGTGAAGACAACTCAAAAAATTAGGGTAGGGGGCTGGAGCAGTGGCTCGGCAGTTTCAGCGCTTGCCTGGCAAGCACTAGGACCCGGGTTCAAACCCCAGCACCATGTACACAACTAAGTGTTGGAGCAACACAGGCCATGTGAAAAACTAAATAAAGTTGTTTCTCTCTCTCACTGTCCCTCTCTCTTTAAATACAATTAAAAAAAAAAATTAGGGTAGGATCCACAATACGATCCAGCTGTCCCTCTTCTGGGTATTTTCCCAGAGGAGTTAGAATCAGCACATTAGAACGACACAGCAAGATCCATGTTCAAAACAGCTCAATTTACAATAGTTAAATTATGGAAGCAGCCCAGATGCCCCTCACTGGATGAAGGATCCAAAAGCTCTGGTATATATATATATATATATATATATATACAATGAAATTCTACTCAGCTATTAGAAACAATGATATTGCATCTATTGAAGGTAAATAGATGGCACTGGAAGAAATCATTCTGAGCAAAGTTAGCCAAACACAGAGAGTTAAGCCAAATGGTATCCCTCATTTGTGGATGCTGGTCCTAAACCCAGGCTTGAGAGTAGACAAACTCATGTATTAGATCCATAGAACAAAAATGCAAAATGTTAATATTTATGAGAAACAGTTGCAAGATACTTCATAAAACATTTAAACAAGCTATGCTGAACACCTGTACAAAAAAAAAGAATGTTTAATACCACTGTCAAATATTTTGAAGAATAACAAGAGATGATAGGAAGGGAGAAGGGGAAATGTTGGAACTGAGATAAAGCAAGGTACATTCCAAGCAGTTATAAGTGTCACTGTATATACTATAGCCATATATACATAAAATGTTCTTCAGAGGTTTAAGATTTATGTCACTGTATTTGGGTTTTTTAGGAACAATACAGGACCCAGAAGAAAGGCAAGGGATCAGGAGATGAGAGGATGGAGGTACAGGGATGTGGGGGGGAGGGGTACTGAACAAACTGTATTGCTGAATTGTGTGCATCTAGGAATATGTGACAACTAATCCCAACATTATGCAAAACTAAATGCGCCAATAAAAAAAATTTAAAAAATAAAAATCCTTCTGCATTAAGTGATATATAACTTTCTATATGTATTAGTTCGAAATTAAAATTTAAAATTTTCAGGACAGGGTGGTACAAACCTACAATCCCAGAGACTTGGGAGGCAGAGGCAAAAGGATCACAAGTTCAAGGACAGCCTCGGCAACTTAGCAAGATCCTGTCTCAAAATACAAAAATAAAAAGGGACTGGCCAGTCAAGGTGGTGCACACCTATAAATCCAGCAACTCAAGAGGCTGAGGCAGGAGGATCATGAATTCAAAACCAGCCTCAGCAACTTCTTGAGAATCGGTCTCGAAATAAGATATAAAAAAGGGCTGGGAATGTGGGTCAGTGGTAAAGCAACTCTGGGTTCAATCTTGGGTAATGAAAAGAAAAAAAGATAAGAAAAAAAGTCATGTAGAACTGGGCACAGTGATATATGCCTATAATCCCAGTGACTCAGGAGGACAAGGCAGGAGGATCACAAGTTTGAGGAGAGCCTTAGCTAACTTAGTAAGACCCTGTCTCAAAATAAAATGATAGAAAGGACAAGGGATGAGACTGGTTATGGTGCTTGCCTGGCATGTGTGAGGACACAGGTTTGAACCCCAGCATCACATATACAATGGAGTGTTGGAGCAATGAAAGTCACATGAAAAACAAAAAAAAACTAATTCTCTTTTTTTCTATCTTTCACTGTCCCTTTCTAAAGAGGAAAAAAAAAAAAAAAAAGAGTAGCGATTTTGCTCAATGGTTAAGCACCTCTGGGTTCAATTCCTGGTATGCCTCCCTCCCAAAAAAATTTCTAGCTCAGTAGTAGATCACATGTCTGCGTGTGTGAGATCCTAGGTTTGACTCCTAACACAAAAAAGAAAATCAATTAATTACTCTTTAAAAATATATGTATATGGGGGCAGGAGCGTGGCTCAGCAGTTGTGGCACTTGCCTAGCATGCGCAAGAACACAGGTTCGAACCCCACACCATATATTCAACTAAGTATCAAAGAAACAAAGACCAGATGAAAAAATAAAATCGATTCTTCCTTTTAAAAAATATACATATAGGGCTGGAGCGATGGCTCAAAGATTGGAGTGCTTTCCTGGCATACACAAGGACCTGGATTTGAACCCCAGCACCACATACACAACTAAGTGTTGGAGAAACAAAGGCCAGATGAAAAACTAAGTAAAAAAAAACTGTTTTTTTTCTCTCCCTCTCCCAAAAAAACAAAACAAAAACAAACAAAATAAGTACAAAACCTACCTTTTATCTACCTTTTATGTTTTATAAAAATAACCTTATTATTTGTCACTTGGTAGAAATAAAAATGGAACCAAATGATAAATAGGGTATCAGTTCAATTTGACAATAGTATTTTTTTTTTGGTACTGGGAATTGAACTCAGAGGTACTTTACCACTGAGCCATGCAAGAACAACCCCCCCCCCGCCCCTCCTTTAAAGTCAGAGACAGGGAGAGAAAAAGAAATAATCAATTTTATTTAGTTTTTCATTTGGTATTCATTGCTCCGACACCATTGTGTACGTGGTGCTGGGGTTCAAACCCACATCCTTTGCTCATGCAAGGCAAGTGCCATAACTGCTGAGCCACAGCTCCAGCCCCTCAACAAACGTTTTTATTGTTTATTTTCAGGCAGGGCCTTATTAAGTTCCAGAGATTGGATTTGAACTTGTGATCCTTCTGCCTCAGCCTCCCATATTGCTGAGATTATAGGCATATAACACCACACCCAGTAATAGTAAATTATTTTATGTTGTAAAAAATTAAAGAAAAATATAATATTGGAGAATAAACTACAAAATTTAAGTGGATATGGTGGGGGACTGGAATTGAACCCACATACTAGACAAGTACTCTTCCACTGACCTATACCCCCAGAACTCAAATGAATTTCTTTTCTTTTTTTAACAACTTTAGTTTTTCACATGGCCTTCGTTCCTCCAACACTTAGTTGTGTACATGGTGCTGGGGTTTGAACCCGGGTCCTTATGCTTGCCAGGCAAGCATCGAAACTGCTGAGCCACCGCTCCAGCCCCTCAAATGAATTTCAAAGATAAAAGAAGAGACTCTTGTGCCACCATGATGCCTAAGAGCATGTCAGTGACTATTATCTACTGCAGCTGGTACTTTAGTGGAAAAGTGGGAGAATCACCATACTGCATCATTTATTCCTTCAACAATTACTTGAGGGCCTCTGTACCATATACTGTGTTGAGTTGATGCTACATAAAAGATACAATAATGGGAACAGGGACAAAAAGTCTTGTGAACACAAAAGAAGAACCATCAATGTCAGGAAGAATGTCAGGAGGTAATATGTACGCCAAAATTTGCTGTATGAGAAGTCTGATGGCTGGAGGAGGATCATTTGAGCACCAGGATCCAAGAGCAGTAGCTCAACATTACTGGATCATAAAATACAGACAGTGGTGAGTGTTATGACATGATAATATATTTTATTGAATACTTACTACACTCAGGCACTGTGTTAAGTACATTTAATCCTCAAAATAAATATATATGGTAGGTACATTATCATTTTCCACTTTACAGATGAGGAAACTGAAACTTAAAGAAGAACCTGTTTAACATAAAGCTAAATTAAGGTACCATGTCACAAAAGGCCTTTTCCTCACGCACTGCAATACAGTTTGTGACCCATTATGCCAGAATTAAACAAAGCACTAACACAAGGAATGCTTATGCATAGTACAGATGAACAAAAGAAAGATACAAGTCCAGGGGAAGGGAAAGATGTTTATGTGCTGAATGGTCAAAAAAGCTTTAAGCAGAAGCTGGAACTGACCTGGGTTGCAGAGGTGGAAAGTTGGAGGAAGGACAAGACAGAAGAAAAGATTGTGACCACAGGTGGAACAAAGTACCTTTGGCAGTACAAGATGTCAGTGGAGGTTAATATGACAGGAGATAGTACAGTCAGGAAAACGGGAAGTGACTAGGAAGGAAGGGAAAGGGCAGAATTGATCTGAGAAACCCAATTAATCTGGGAGCCAAATAAGGAGCTGTACTTGGCGGTAAGTGGTCAGTCACTGAGCAGTTTTTGAGCAAAATGGTGAATCTGGGATGAATCCAAAGGACTGTTAGATGATTCCTACACAAGAGATTCAGGGCCTGCAACTGTATATTAGTTATTACTGATAGGCTGGAAAAAAGGCAATAACTTGGGGGAGCAGACTGTCAGAGTAATTAATGGCTTGGGTTGGAAAATCAGACTAATGGGAGCTCTAACCTCTCTAGTGCCTCCAGTCTTCTCATCCTTAAGGTATGAATACCACCATCTACTTCACTTTATTGTAGTTATGGGTTTATTGTTGTGATGTTGTGGTATGGAGACTGAATCCAGGTCCACTCTTGTGAGATGTATGTTTTCTACTAAGGCTAAATCTATAACATAATAGGCATATCTACTAGAATTTAAGCTTGGAGCCAACTTAAGAAGGGAACCATGAGGATAGAAGGAAGCCATGTTTAAAATCCCCTAACAGGTGTCCTGCTACACCTGTAATCCTCTATTTCCTGTAATCACCCACTTCCAGTATCAGCCTCACCTTATATTAGCCAATCAAATAGATCGTACTCCTGAGCTCCTCCAATCAGAGTGAAGGATAGGATTACATCAGGCTGGGGATAAATAACCAAGGATTCCTGGTGCACATGTGTATGCTTTCCAGGCCCCTTTGGGAGTGCACCTTTCTGCAGCAGTAGAGTATGTCTTGCTTTCCCACCTCCAACCATGTGTTTGTTTTATCACATACACAGTATTTCTAACACTCTGCTACTGAGCTACATCCCTAGACCTTTTCCTTTTTTATCTTAGGACAAGGCCTGGCTAAGTTGCTGAGGGTGGCCTTGAACTTGAGATCCTCCTGAGTCACTGGTATTACATATGTGTGCCACTACATACCTTAGTGGAATATTTTTTTCAACCAGAGTTCCTGGGCAACACTCATCAAGAGTACACAACTGGGGCTGGAGTGGTGGCTCGGTGGTTATGGTGCTTGCCTGGCATGCACAAGTACATGGGTTCAAACCCCAGCACCACGTACACAGCCAAGTGTCAGAGCAACTAAAGCCATGTGAAAAACTCAATAAAAATTGATTCTCTCTATCTCTGTCTCTCTCTCTCTCTGTCCTCCTCTCTTTTAAAGAAAAAAAAAAAAGAGTACACAACTGGGGCTGGAGCAGTGGCTCAGCAGTTACAGTGCTTGTGCAAGGATGTGCAAAGATGCATGGTCAAACACCAGCACCATGTACACAATGAAGTGTTGGAACAACAAAAGCCATAAAAAAATAAACAATAAAAAATTGATTCTCTCTGTCCCTCTCTCTCAAAAAAAAAAAAAAACAACCCAACTTTAATAGATTTTTATCCCACAACCTCCTTTTTTTTGTTTGTTTTTTGGAGATGCTGGGGATCAAAGCCAGGGCCTCACGCATGTTAGGCAAGCGTGAATCACATCCCCATCACCCCCTTTGTATTTAAACAAATGTCAAATTTCCTTAAAGCAAAGTTAAAACAAAGCTATGATCAGTTAGAGAACTGCAACAAAGAGACTTTCTAATTTCTCATGGGGCTGGAATGGCAGCTAAGCGGTTAGGCAGGCACTTTGCCTGGCATGCATGAGGACATGGGTTCGAGTCCCAGCACCCAGTACACAAGGAAGTGTTGGAGCAATTAAAGCCACATGAAAAGCTAAATAAAACTGATTCTCTCTTTCTCTCTTTTACTTAAAAAAAAAAAAAAGTTCTCAAAACACACAGTGATGATTAATATCAGTGATTAATCATCAGTCTGGAGTGGTGACTCTGAGGTTACAGGGCATGCAGTGTGAGGACATGGGTTTGAATTCCAGCACCACATACGCAATGAAAGCCACATGAAAAACTAAATAAAACTGATTCTCTCTCCCTCTCTCACTGTCCCTCTTTCTCTTTAAAAAAAAAAAAAATTTAAAAAATAAATGAGATGGTACAAGGGGGTTGTAGCAGTGGCTCAGCAATTGGAGCACTTACCTGGCATACACGAGACCTGGGTTCAAACCCTAGCACCGCACAGACAACTAAGTGTCGGAGAAACAAAGGCCAGATATAAAAAACAAATAAAATCGATTCTCTTTCTCTCTCTCTCTCTCTCTTTAGGAAAAAGAAAAGAAAAAAGAAAGAAATGATGGTACAAAAATTCTATCACTAGGAACTGTCTTTTTGTTGTGAAAATAAATCCAGACAACAGCAATGGGTTTAGTGTAGGCATCTGAATCACAAGTGAATTAGAAGTTTTTAGCATTCAGCACCAACAAAAACGAGTCAGTAGGCCTAAGTGAAAACAGAAGATGTCATAGTAACTTGCACATTTACCCTAAAATGGCAGGGGTGGGGGTGGGGAAGTAGGTCAATATTTCTGCTTTACTAAGTTAGTAAAACAGCATTCTCTTCCTTTACCACCCAGTGAACTTTCTTCAAAAAAGTGGGCCCTGGATAAATACTAGGTAAAGGGAGGGGAACCAAAATGAAGGGCAAATCAAAATCTCATGAGTAACCTGGAACTAACCCCAGGGGAAGCAGTTGCTGATCAAGGGCACCAGTACTAAGAAACTGTTGCTGGGTTACTACAAATCAGAAATTGCATTTTCTCCCAGCAATTTAAGTGCCTCTAATGGAACACTTGGGAACACACTATTAACGGCCTGGGGATGACAGAAGTGGTGGGGAGGGAGGAATAATCTAGCATGGAAGAAAATCTAAGGGTCTTAGCCAGAGGCATTCTTTGATGGCTGGAAAATTACGAGCAGGGATATAGGATGCCAGAAAAGAGGAGGGAGGCTCAAGGGTTCCTTTCCAAAATAAGCTGATTTTGCTCACATAAAAACACACTGTTCTCTGACACTTGGACCTGTAGTGGCTAGTAATCCAAGAACGCAAGGGCAACTGGTCTCTGAGCTAGCGTGGAGAGTGCCAGAGCCCATTATCAGCTCTTCCAGCTGCAGTGCCAACAAACGTGGGAAGCAGGCTAATGAGAAAGCACTGGGAGCCAGGTGGTGCTCTACTTTCCTGCAGCTGTTCATGTCCACACAGGGATAACTTGGGGCATTACTAGCGATTTTAACTATCTGTATAAAGTTCTAATATTCTAGAGACCAAAAAAAAAAAAAAAAAAAAAAAAAAAAAGATAATCCTTCAGGGAGGTCAAAAAGCAGAAGCATCTTTTAATAAGTGACTTCACACACTAACCTCTCAGTACACTACTGTACTGTTCACAGTTGAGTCTATCCCTCCATAGAAAAGCCCAAACTCTATGGGGCATATTTCAATCCAGCAGCTCACCTAGTTGCAGAGTGACGAAAGGACAGACTCAGTCTTAAATCTGAGCTCATGTTTTCAGAAACAAGGCGCGTTAGCAAATTGTCCCCTAGCGCTTCCTCATGTCTGCCCAACAAGAAGAGGAAAAGACTCAGACACAGCATTATTTAAGATGGCTTCAGAGACCAAGTGTGGCCATGACCTTAGGAGTGCAACCCCCCAGAACAAGCTTGTTGCATGAACTGGGGAGAAGACCTGCGGGAACATGTACTAGGCTTCCACAAACTCTGTGGGAAGGAGGAGCACATGCTGGGCAGGCCTGGGCAACAAGAAGTCAACCCTTTTGGGAGAGAAGTGTGAAAACAAATAGATGCTTTTCTATCACGATTATGGTTTTAATGTGAAGTGTCCCCAAAAGTCTCATGTCCTAAGGGTCTGATCCCCAATACAGTAACATTAAGAGTTGGGCTTTTGGAAAGTTAGAGGTACAATTATAATGTTCCAATAAAAAAATTGGGGGAGTGGGGAGGAGAAAGCGACCAGATGATCTGACTTCATCAACAGATTAATAATTTGAAGGCATTATTGGTAACTGCAGGAAGTGGGGCCTGGTTGAAGGAAGCAGGTCACTGGAGCGGGATGTATGGGACTATACCTTGTCTCTGCCTACCCCAATTCTGGGATACCATGAGCTGACAGCTTTCTACTGCCATGCCACTCCACAATGCAGCTCTGCTTCATCTAAGCCCCACAGCAATACAGCCTGCTGACCATAGACTGAAACCTCTAAAATCTAAAACCTCCTTTATGTTTTTTGCATCATCAGGTATTAGGGTCACAGCAACAAAAAGCAGGATAACACAATCGACACCTCCCAGTGCAACCCTAATAACAATTATGTCTAGCCAGCTCAGATACACTTTTCCTTTCCATACAACAGTACAGAAGACAGTAAAATTTGTGTGGGCTTTGTCCCCCTCCCCCACTCTGGGGGAAGTCTGCTCTTTTCCCTATGCTTTACTTTCTGTGCTTCTATAATAAAACTTGTCAACTACAAAAAAAAAAATTTGTGAACAAACCATTGACACAAGCTGCTTATTCCAGAGAATGATGAAGCATGCAAAATAGAACAGGATTATGACCTATCACCCATCTTCAAGACTAGTCAGTATTCTAGGGCTAATATTTTTCTTTTTTTTTTTTAAGAGAGAGAGAGAAAGAATTTTTAAATTTTCTCATCTGGGCTTTGTTTCTCCAACACTTAGTTGTATTTGTGGTGCTGGGTTCTTGTGTATGCCAAGTAAGAGCTCCAACTGCTGAGCCATAGATCCAGCCCCTCTAGGGTTAATCTTGATAAAGAGATGGACTCACCCATTAGAATGATACCATATCAAAGTGCTCAAACCACGGGGGCTAGTGGTGTGGCTCAGCGGTAGTATCTGCCTAGAATGTGCCAGGCTCTGGATTCAGTACCCAGCACAGGGCTGCAGAGGTGGAGGCTACAACTAAGCAACACCTTTTTATGTTGAGGCGGGATCTTGCTGAGTTGCCCACGCTGGCCTCAAACTTGTGATCCTCCTTCCTTAGCCTCCCAATTAGTTGGAATTACAGGAGTGCAACACCATGCTCAACTTTTATTTTTTGAGACAGGGTCTCACAAAGTTGTTCAAGGTCTTGAGAATCTGCTGAGGCTGTCCTTAAACCTGTAATCCTCCTGTTTGGCCTCCTAAGTGGCTGGAATTACAGTGTGAGCCAACATGTCCAGGTTCCAAAAGGAAACTTCTAAATTCACTAGGAGCCCCAGGAAGCAGATACTCTAGGAATGCTGCAGCAGTGGTAAAGGAAAAAAAGACTTCAATTGAATTCCAAATCCAGAGCAATGTCCACCAGGATCGCTGACTGCACTTACGAAGTGTTCCTATAGGCTATATTACCTACATAATGCATAAAAGATGCATTTCTATTTGCCAAACAAGAATTTCTGTGTAGCACAAACCCACAGAAGGCTCCACAGCCACCAGCCAGCCTTCCAGGACTATGCTTTACTTAAAACCATTTTCTATTTTGCCATAAGCATTTGAGGAAAAATGTCAGGGAAATGGGACAATACAGATTTAGTGCATTTGTGACCCACTAAAATCCAACATGTACTGGCATTTGGAGAAGCCCAAGTGAAGTCTCTACTTACTGGCACTGTGACATCATCATAAAAACTCCAAGCTAAGGCCCATCTCATTGTCCGACCTTGACAGAACTCAGTGAAGGTAACTTTGGGAACCTGAAACCACAAACACAGCAGCTCATCAAACTGAAGCTGTTCCACACATGTTTTTGGCTGCTACTTCATATTAAATGGTCTGCTCATCCTTCTTTTTAATAAGTTAACAAACACTATTATCCAAAAAATAGTTAAGGATAGCTGCCTAATATGAAGGAATAAGTTATATCTCAATAAAAATTTTATTTTCCTCCCATAACATTAGAGAGAATTTAAAGATCTGGCTTAAAGGCCCAGATAGAAGAAACATTTAAATCATCACTTTGGAGAATCATTTTTAAACTGATTTGAATGTTGTTATTTTTTTCTTTTCTAGTAAAGAGATTAAAAAAAAAAAGACAACATTCAGAGTTTTGGGGTATAAAAGAAAAATCTACAATCAAACTAGCATCAAAAGTAGTCATAGGGAGATGCCCCTCATTGGATGAATGGATCCAAAAACTGCGGTATATACATACCATGGAGTTCTATTCAGCAATTAGAAACAATGAAATTGCAGCCTTTGAAGGTAAATTGATGGCAATGGAAGAAATTACGTTGAGCAAAGTTAGCCAAACCCAGAGAGTCAAGGGTCAAATGTTTTCACTCATTTGTGGAGGCTGGAGGTTAATCCAAGCCTATGTGAATAGTTAATCTCATGTATTAGACTCAACAAAAGCATAGTAACATAAAATCTAGGGCAATCACAGATATGTAGTAGGGGGTGGGGCAGAGAGTAGGTGGGGTAGGGGAGAAGGAAGGAGAATAAGGAGGGATCTACGGGGTAGTTCTGGTTTAAGTATATATAATATTGTTAGTTTGAAAGTATTTATGATTCTACAATAACTCAATTCCTTAATAAAATATATTAGGGCTGGAGCGGTGGCTCAGCGGTTTTGGAGCTTGCCTGGCAAGCATGAGGACCCGAGTTCAAACCCCAGTACCACATACACAACTAAGTGTTGGAGCAACTAAGGTCATGTGAAAAACTAAATAAAGTTGTTTCTCTCTTTCTCTCTCTCTCTCACTGTCCCTCTCTCTTTATAAAATAAATAAATAAATAAAATAAAATATATTAAAAAAGGAAAACATAGGGGTTGGAGCAGTGGCTCAGCAATTATGGCACTTGCCTGCCAAGCTCAAGGACACAGGTTTGAATCCCAGTACCATGCTCACAATGAAAAGTAGGAGCAATGAAAATCACATAAGAAACTAAATAAAATTGATTCTCTCTCTCTCTAGTATGGGGGGAAAAAAAAAGGTACACATAATATGGGCTGGAGTGGTGGTTCAGTGGTTGCAGCGCTTGCCTGGCATGTGTAAGGATCTGGAATAAAACCCCAGCACCATACACATAACTAAGTATAGGAAAAACAAAGGCCAGATGACAAAATAAGTAAAATTGATTAAAAAAAAAAAAAAAAAGTATGGGCTGGAGCAGTGGCTCAGCAGTTTCAGCGCTTGCCTGCCATGCACAAAGACACAAGTTCAAACTCCTATACAACAAAGTGTTGGAGCAATGCAAGTCACATGAAAAAACAAATAAAACTGATTGTCTCTTTTTTTTCTCTCTCGCTGTCCCTCTATTAAAAAAAAAAATTTTTTAAAGAAAAAAGTAGACAAAACAGAATGGTAATGGCAAAGTCTTACCCCCTGAATGCGAAGCTCTTCCTTCAGAGGAGCCAGGCTGCACTTCTTTCCCAGCATACAGCTATACCACCTAGGGAAAATATCAAACAAATGAACACTGCTTATTTGGTGATACACTTTTTTTTTTCTTTTTAAAGAGAGGGGGACAGTGAGAGAGAGAGAGAGAAAAAGAATCAATAAATAACATTAAAACCATGTGTAAACACCACCTATATACCACATTAGGAGAACCTGTAAAATCGTGCCAAAAGCTATAATGTGAGATGTTCTGACCTGCAAATAATTTAAGCATAGATATTATAATAGACTCAACAAACCAAATTAAAACCAAATTCTTCTGATAGTAAACACAAACCTAGAAGAGTGAGTGTGGAGAAGGTGGGATAACCTGACTAAAAGGTAAAGGAACAGAATTTATTTCTTCTGATTATTCTAGAACTTTGCAAAGTAAAAAGTCATACAGGACTTCTACTTGAGTCCATGAGGGATTAACTAGAATGGGAATGGGAACTAACCTCCACTATAAACAACCAGGAAAATGGACAAAAGAAATGAAACAACTGTTTCTTCAGATGTTGGACAACTGTTAGTAACGACCTATAATCTCAGAAAAAGAAACAAGTAAGATGAGTTCTACAATTGCCAAAGTTTACTGCTTAAAGGAAATTTCTAGGCTACAGTGAGGGAAAGGAAATTCAAACACATTCCAACAGTCTTGCTAATTCAAAAAGTCTGAAATCAAAGTTCAGAGAGGCTGGGGCAGATAGGATTTGCAAAGCAAATTAACAAGAGCAAATTAAACCCAAGAAAGAAAAAGAAAGCAAATAATAAAGATCTCTCTCTCTCTCTCTCTCTCTCTCTCACACACACACACACACACACACACACAATAAAAGAAAACAGAAAGACAATAAAGAACACTAAAATAAAAAATAAAGAAAGAACAATAAAATCAAGTATAATAGAAAACCAAGTCAGGTACACAGCATACACTGTAACTCCAGCAGCTCAGGGAGGCCAGCCTGGGAAAATTGGCCTGGGATATCAAGTTCAAGGTCATCTTGGGAAAAATTAGCAAAACCCTGTCTCAAATTTAAAAATAAAAAAGGCTGGGAATACAGGTCAGAGGTAGAATGCCCTTAGTTCTAGTACCAGAACCATGAAAGGGAGAAAACTAAAAACATTTTAACTCAAGAAAAAAGGACATAGAATATCAACATCACAATTGAAAGATTAGACATCACCACAAATTCTACAGACATTAAAACAGTAAGAAAAAAATACTGGGGGGCTGGAGCGGTGGCTCAGCGGTTACGGCACTTGCCTAGCATGCACAAGGACCTGAGTTCAAACCCCAGCACCACGTACGCAACTGAGTGTTGTAGCAACAAAGGCCACATGAAAAACTAAATAAAGTTGTTTCTCCCTCTCCCTCTCACTGTCCCTCTTTCTTTAAAAAAAAAAAAAAAAAAATACTGGGCTAGAATGGTGGCTCAGCAGAAAGCGGGTTGCCTGGCATGCATGAGGACCAGGGTTTGAACCCAAGCACCACATACACAACTAAGAGTTGGAAAAACAAAAACCAAATTAAAATCTAAATAAAACTGATTTGCACTCTCTCTCTCCCTCTCTCTTTAAAAAAAAAAAAACAAAAAAAGAGAGAAAATATTCATAAACAACTTTTGCCAAATTTCATAAAATAAAATTGTTTCTCTGTCAAGATGAAGAAGGAGGAGGAGGAATAAGAAAATTGTTTGAATAGTTCTGTATCAATTTAAAAACTGAATTTGCCTTAAATACCTTTCCAGCCCAAATCATTTTTCTGGTGAAATTTTTTGTTTGTTTGTTTTTTTTTTTTTTTGGTAAGAGAGAGTTTGTAAGAGAGAGAAAAAGGGAGAGAGAATCAATTTTATTAGTTTTTCATATGACTTTCACTGCTCAGACACTTAGTTGTGTATGTGGTGCTGGGTTCAAACCCAGGACCTTGAGCATGCCAAGCAAGTGCTCTACCACTGAGCCACCTCGCTAGCCATCATCCTAAACTATTTTAAAGAAACCTCATTAAATGGTTTAAAATATTTGGAAGACAAAAAAATATCCTCCCAAGTTGGGAGTGGTGGGGCTCAGGTGAGGCAGGAGGATCAAGTACAAAATCAGCCTCAGCAACTAAACCAGAGCCTAAGCAACTTAGTGAGACTGGGCAGGGATGTGGCTCCGTGATAAAGTCCCCTTGGTACACACCCAAAAAGCTCCCTTTAATAGTACAATGTAGGGACTGGAGCAGTGGCTGATTATGGCACTTGCCTTGTATGCGCAAGCCCGTGGGTTCAAACCCCAGCACCATGTACACAATGAAGTGTCCGAGCAACAAAAGTCCATGAAAAACTAAAAAAATATTGATTCTTTCTCTCTCTCAATGTCCTTCTCTCTATTTAAAAAAAAAAAAAAAAAAAAGGTACAGTGTATAAGAGGCTAGAGCAGTGGTGGCTCAGCTGTTACAGCACTTGGCTGGTATGCACAAAGACGCAGGTTCGAACCCCAGCACCACATACACCATGAGGTGTCAGAGTAACAAAAGCCACACAAAAAACTAAATAAAACTGACTCTCTTTCTCTCTCACTGTGTCCCTCTCTCTTAAAAAAAAAAAATTCAATGTATAAAGGGAGAAATCAATCAGGAATTAAAAGCCTTTGATATGTTAGGAACAAGATGAAAGAAATCAGGGGCATGAGTACTTATGTACCAACAGTATAAAGTGGATTAATTAGCACCTTTCCTTTAAAGACAGCATTTCTGGGGCTGGAGTGGTGGCTCAGCGGTTTCAGCACTTGCCTGGCAAGCACAAGGACCCAGGTTCAAACCCCAGCACCACGTTCACAATTGAGTGTTGGAGCAACTAGGGCCATGTGAAAAACTAAATAAAGTAGTTTCTCTCTTTCTCTGTCTCTCTCACTGTCCCTCTCTCTTTAAAAAAATAAATAAATAAAGACAGCATTTCTAAACAGACTAGTTCAGACCACACAAAGTCAAGAAATGGCCTATAACAGCAGCAGCAGCAACAAGACAGTAGATGAACCAAAAAATGTTAGAACTAATAAAAATAAATAAATAAATAAATAAAGGTAGAAAAGTAGGGTTAGGAATATAGTAAAACGTATCCCTGATGCTTACTATAAATTTGAGTTATTTCTTTTAGCCCTTGCTTTAAACTGAATACTGTATTGTGACTCCTTTAAGATTTTTTTTTTTTTTTTGAGAGGGACAGTGAGAGAGAAAGAGAGAATCAATTTTATTCAGTTTTTCATGTGCCTTTTGTTGCTCTGACACTTTGTTATGTACGTGGTGCTAGGGTTTGAACCTGCGACCTTGAGCCTGCTAGGCACGCACTGTAACCGGTGAGCCACAAGCTCCAGCACTGACTTTTTTTTTTTTTAAAAAAGAGAGAGACAATGAGAGAAAGAAAGACAGAATCAATTTTAATTTTGTTTTTCATGTGGCTTTTGTTGCTCTGACACTTCGTTATGTACGTGGTTCTAGCGTTTGAACCTGCATCCTTGCACATGGTAGGCAAGCACTGTAACCACTGAGCCCCTAGCTCCGATTTCTTTTAAGATTTAATTTCATTAATATACTCACTGCTTTCTCCAAGATATATTTCTTTTTTTTTTTTTAAAGAGAGAATTTTTATTTAATTCTTCATCTAGCCTTTTTTGGACACTTAGTTGCATATGGGTGCTGGGGTCCAAACCCAGGTGCTCACACATGCTCAAGTGCTCAAACTGCTGAGCCACGGCTCCAACCCCTAAGTTATATTTCTTAATTAAAAAGCAGAAGTGGGCTGGAGCAGTGGCTCAGTGGTTTCGGTGCTTGCCTGGCAAACATGAAGACCCGGGTTCAAACCCCAGCACCACGTACACAACTAAGTGTTGGAGCAACAAAGGCCATGTAAAAAACTAAATAAAGTTGTTTCTCTTTTTCTCTGTCTCTCTCACTGTCCCTCTCTCTTTAAAAAAAAAAATGTTTAAAAAAAAGAAAAGAAAAAGCAAAAGTCACTTTATATATTAAATATCACATTGTACTTTCATATTTAAAAGTGCCTACCCATTAGATCCTACGTACTCAACAGGCATCTGTGACAATCAAAATGCTAGTGGGAAAAAAGGAACAAAAGGAAAATCGAGTTACCCCAGACACTTTGAAACCATTATGCTTTTTTTTTTCTAAAGACAGAGGGATAGTGAGGGAGAGAGAATCAATTTTTACTTAGTTTTTCATGTGGCTTTCATTGCTCCAAGACTTCAATGTGTACATGGTGCTAGGGTTTCAACTCGCATACTCTCACATGCCAGGCAAGCACTGTAACCACCAAGCCACAGCTCCAGCCCCCCGTTATGCAATTTTAATAATGAAAGTAGCACTGTTCTCATTACAGCATTTAGAAATTCCTCTGAGAAAGCAGGTTTCAAGAAAAATTATTTTGAAATAATTTCAAACCTAAATTAAGAGTTATGAGACTAGTACAAATGACTCCAATATACCCTTCACCCAGATTTACCAAGTGACATCTTCCTTTATTTGCTTGTGGTATGTTTTTCTACATAAATAACCTGAAAAGATACTACAGATGTCACCATGAACCTTTATACTGGCATATACATTTTGCATACAGGGGCATCCTCTTTGGTAACAAAAGAACAATTATTAAATTGAGAAAATGTAATATTTGTACAACACAATGTTCCAGAATCCAGTCCACATTCAAATTTTACCAATTATCCCAACAGTTTTCCCCTTGATGCAGAATCCAACCTAGGACTGTTTTTCTCACTTACTTGTCATGTCAATCTGGGATAGTTCCTTGGCATTCTTCACTTTAATGACTAAAATTTTTGAAGAATTATTTAGCAAAATTCCTCAGTTTGTTGGTGTGGAGCTTTCACAAGGGTCAAGGTATACATTCTTTGGCATGTATCCTTAGTGTACACATCAGGAGATGGTCATCTAGACAAGGTAGTGGCTCCTCAGTTTCTCCACTTTAAATTTCCCACAGTTCTCTTTGTAATTATAAGTAATCTATGGGGAGATACTCCAACCAACATCCTATTCTTCAAATTTCCCATTGTAATTTTTTTTTTTAAAGAGAGAAGGACAGTGAGAGTGAGAGAGAGAGAGAGAGAGAGAGAGGATGAATCAATTTTTATTGAGTTTTTCACAGGCTGTTGCTCTGACACCTAGTTGTGTACATGGGTGCTGGGGTTTGAACCCGCGTACTTGCACATGCCAGGCAAGCGCCGAAACCGCTGAGCCAGCGCTCCAGCCCCAATTTTTCTTTTTTTAAGAGAAAGGGAGGGAGGGAGTTATTTATTTCTTCATCTGGCCTTAACTTCTCTAACATTCAGTTGTGTAGGTGGTGCTGGGATTTAAACCAGGGTCCTTGCGCACGCCACCAAGTGCTCCAACAGCTGAGTCACCACTGCAGCCTCCCCACTGTTGTTTCTTGCACAAATTAATTACTACTACGATGACTGCAAAATGGTGTCTTTTCTAACTATTATTCTTTCTATATTTATTCACTGGCATTGTATTTTGTAAGGAATAACTTTTTCTACCCCCGTTATGTGTTTCATTTATTTATTTTCTTCACTGGTTTATAAAACACCAAAATCATTCACTTTGAAACTCCTATTACCCCAGATGTGGCTTGCCATGGATCGTATGTCCTTCTGACAAATCCTTTCAGAGCACTTCCTTACATTCTCACACTATGAATATTCCAGGGTCATCTCACTCATTTATCTTGATCCAGCACTGGAATCAACCATGGAACTCTGCTTCATTTCAGTGGGGAATGGTTATAGAAACTATTTTTTCTTTTTAAGCCAAAGATAAACTAAAATGTAATAATGAGGTGGGTGTGCACCTGTAACTCCAGCAACTCGGAAGGCTGAGGCAGGAGGATCACAAGATCAGGGCCAGGGTCTGGGCAACTTAGTGAAACCCTGTCCCAAAATTTAAAAAAAAAAAAGGGGGGGGGGTAGGGGGCTGAGGACCTAGCTTAGTGGTAGAGCCCCAGGGTTCAAATACCAGTATTACCAAAAAAAAAGAAAAGAAATGTAACAAAGAAACAAATAGATGAAAGCAGAGGTTTGGCTATGAACCTTGTCTAAAAATAGTCTAAAATGGCTGCAGCGGTGGCTCAGTGGTTGGAACACCTGCCTGGTATGCATGAGGACCTAGGTTCAAACCCCAGCACCACATATACAACCAAGTGTCAGAGAAACAAAGGCCAGATGAAAAAATAAAAGTAAAATTGATTCTCTCTTTAAAGAAAAAAGTCTAAAAATATAGGTAAACAGTAGAATCCAATATTTTGCTGCCTGTAATTAATAATTAAATTATCAGAATAAATTTCCCTAGACATTGATCAGAGCAGCCCTGACAATTGCTTGATCTTATAATTTATCATTTAAACTATAAAATTCCAAATCTACATGGCTAAAAATAAACTTTTATTCTGTGTTCTTTGTTTGTTATTCAGTCCTAGGTATTAAACCCAGGAGCACTCTATTCTAATTAAGCTACATTCCCAACCGTTTTAACTTTTTTATTTTCAGATAGGGTCTAAGTTCCCCAGGCTGGCCTCAAACTTGTGATCCTCCTACATCTGCCTTCCAAGTAGCTAGGGTTACACATATACACCATCACACCCAGCTCCTGTGTTCTTATTAGAAAGTGATTTTAACTATTCTTAGATACTTTTATATGATTAAGAACCACTACATTGTGGGTTGGAGAGGTGGCTCAGTGGTAGAGTGGTTGCCTGGCATGTGGAAGGTCAAAGATAACTATCCATACAGTCTTAAAAGATGGCAGTTCAGTAAGAGAACAGGTCTATTTTTTTTTTTTTTTAAGAGAGCAGGGGAGAGAAAAAGAGAATGAATTTTAGTTTTTCATGTGGCTTTCATTGCTCTGACACTTTTTTGTGTAAGTGGTGCTGGGGTTCGAACCTGCATCTGTGCACATGCCAGGCAAGCACTGTAACCACTGAGCCACCACTCTAGCCCGGATCTATTTGTAATAATGAAAACAAGAAATGTAAATTCCCAATAAGTAATTAAGTTAATTATGGGATGTTTTCAATTTATTTAAAGACAATTGCTGTGCATTCCATTAACCACAAAAATTATTTAAAAACAAAAGTAAAAGACAAAATTCTCCATATTCATGTGCACAACCACTCGACTAAGAGGAAAGGAACTGAATGGAAGCATCCCCAAAATAAACACTTGTTTCCAAGGGCTGGGATCAATGTTTCCTCCGCTTTCTAATTTTCTGTAAGTGCAGTTACATTAAAAAACTATAAATAACAGTAATATTATGTAACAGTTTCATAGTACTTTGCAATCTACATACACATCATTTAATTCTCATAACTACAAAATGTATTATCCCAAACTTTAAAAAATAAGGAATATAAGTAGCTTACCATTTTATAAAGGCACATAAAAGTTAGTAGTATAGGGGTGGGAGCAGTGGCTCAGCTGTTACAGCCCTTCCTGGCATGTGTGAGGGCACGAGTTCAAACTCCAGCACCATGTACATAACGAAGTGTCAGAACAACGAAAGCCATGTGAAAAACTAAATAAAATTGATGCTCTTTTTTTTCCTCTCTCACTGTCCCTCTCTTAAAAAAAAAAAAGTTCATAGTAGATCTGAATAGCCTTTCAGCTGGGTAATTAACTAAAGGCTCTATTTAAAATCTACTCTTGATCTCTTCAGCCATTACTTACAACACCCCATTAGTCTACAAGCACCTAGTTTAGAAAAGTAAAACAGGAAAGAGAAATGCCGTACCTAAAATAAAAATACCAAGTACCTATTACATGTCTTTCAACCATTAGTAATAGGCATTTAAATCTACTAGATTCCTAGAACAGTCAAGAATTTAAATGACCCTATTTAATATTAATCATTACTATTAATTATATTACTTGTGTCCATTTAATTTTATAAATACCCTATGAGATAGCTACTATCATCTCATTTTACAGATAAGAAAACTTTTTTCTTTTTTTACAGCAGTGGGAATATAAACCAGTGGTGCTCTTCTGCTAAGCTAAATCCCCAGTCCTTTTTAATTTTTAAATTTTTAATTTTGAGACAGGGTCTCACTGAGCTGCCAAGGCCAACCTTGAACTTCGTCCTGTCTTAGCCTCCCAAGTCACTGGAATGACAGGTATGTTCCACTATACCTGGCTAAGGAAACAAAAAAATCTCAAATACATATCAAAGAATCACATTCAACAGGCCCAATTTTAAATTTACTGCCCATCCTCAAATACGTGTATTATTCCTAAATCTAAGAAGTATTCACCATCTGGTACAGAATGAGGAATAGAAAGGGAAAAAGCAAAAGGAAGAAAGAATCAGTGAAACCAGAAGTAAGTTGATGCTTTGTAAAACACAGATCTCTGGTTTCTGGAAAAGTCATAAAGTTATTGCCCAAAAGAACATGATCTGTAGACTTATTAACCAATGGGAAAGCATGAGGAATTTGATAAACGTCTTGTAATTTACCCATAAGGTTAGTGGGTAGGTCTCTAAAAAAGAAAATGCTATTAAAGCTAAAGTTGCAAGCACAAAAAGCTAAAGGAAGGGTGATGACAAACACTTGCTGCAGTGCATGACTTAGATGAGAGAGAAATCTTAAAGGGGAGGCATCGTTTCCCTCCCCACCCCCTTTTTTTGTGGTACTGTCTCTCACATATGCTAGGCCAGTGTTCTAAAACTAGCTATATACCCAGCCCTTTTTATTTGTGTTTTGTTACAATCTCACTAAGTTGCTCAGGCAGATCACCAATTTGTGATCTTTCTGCTTCAGTCTGGGATTACAGACATGTACCAACTTGCCCTCCCAGGGGAGGAATCTTGAGTGCCATACTTATTTATTAAGGCCACTTAACTTATTTTACCCTATAATGTTGCAAATTCTGCTTAGTTCTTTCTTTCCGTTTTTGGCTGCACTGGGGAAATAAACCCAACCCAGGGGTGCTTTACCACTGAGCTACTTCCCTAGCCCTTTATTCTTTGAGACAAGGTCTCATTAAGTTGCCCACACTGACCTTGAACTTGAGATCCTCTGCCTTAGTCTCCTGACTGGCTAGGATTACAGGCATGTGCCTTTGAGCCTGGCTAATTCTGCTTAGTGTCTATTCTTCTTTGGGGATAAGGAGAAAAAGCATTCTAGAGGGATAAGAAACAGATGGTAGGGTTAAGATACTTCTTTTTAATCTCTTATTTTCTTAGAGCTTCAAAACATGCAGCTTTCACAGCATAAACGTGATTATTTCAACTATAAAAATATACACAAACTGGTAATATGTACAAATGTTAAGTAGTCCTGGTAGGATGTAAAACTGAAAACAGTTATCTGTGAGCAATGCTTGTTCACAAAATAATGTACTATTTTCTTTTCGCTTAATTTCTTCCCTCTCAACTTGCCTAAGTCCCAGCAGAACAGATACCTGAAAACTTTTACATAAATTATATGCGGATAGGGCCTGGAGCAATGGCTCAGCAGTTACAGGCGCTTGCCTGACATTCACAAGGACACGAGTTCAAACCCAAACACCATGTACATAATGAAGTGCTGGACCAACAGAAGCCACATGAAAAACTAAATAAAAATTGATTCTCTTTCTCTCTCTCTCTCTCTAAAAACATAAAAAGAAAAGAAAAAAAATGTGGATAATGCTTCCCCTAAATGATACAAGCTTGAAAAGGCCCACTATACAGAGACATAATTGGCTCTTGCAATTTATTATTCCTAGAAAACTTATACATTTTATTCAATTTGGTGACTGCTGTAGAGCCAGGTCATGCAGACTTGAAAAAGACTGAATCAGTTGATGTTCCCTTAAAATTTACTTTTGGAGTTCAAATGGGAATCTGGAAGTAATAAAAACTTACTATTTTAAAGCCAGGCATGGTGGTACATGACTGTAATCCTAACTATTTAGAAGCTAAGGCAGGAGGATCACAAGTTTAAGGCCAGCCTCAGCAATTTAGCAAGACTCTGTCTCAAAATTAAAAAAAACTAAAAAGGCTGGGGATATTGTTTTTGGCATCTTTGTTGAAAAATCAATCAACCTAATGGACTAAACAGATAGTGCTGAAAAGGAGAAATACAAAACAGTCAACAAAATATGATAAAGTGTTCAACATCTTTAGCAATCTGGAAGATGCAAACCAGCAGAACACTGAGATTTCACCTCATTCCATTCAGAATAGCAATCATGAAGAATACTAACAATAGTTGGTCATGGTGGTGGACACCTGTAATCCTAGCTACTTAGGAGGCTGAGGCATAAGGATTACAAATTCAAGGCCAGCCTAGGCAGCTAAGCAAGATGTTGTCTCAAAGTAAAAAATAAAGAGTTGGGATGTAGCTCAGTGGTAGAGCACCCCTGGGTCAATCAATCCCCAGAATCTCCCCCTAAAAAAAAAATCAAATAATAACAAATGGGCTGGAGCGGTGGCTCAGCAGTTACAGTGCTTGCCTGGCATGCGTTGAGTACGTGAGTTCAAACCTCAGCACCATGTACACAGCGAAGTCTTGGAGAAATGGAAGTCACATGAAAAACTAAATAAAATTACTTCTCTCCTTCTCTCTCTCACTGTCCCCTCTTTCTTTAAAAAAAAAAATAATAATAAATGCTGGGAAGAATGTGGGGGGAAAAGGAATAATTTATATACTGTTGGAATGATTATAAATGTATTCTAGCCACCTAGGAAATCAGTATGGAGTTTCCTCAGAAGATTAGGAATAGAACAACCATATGACTCAGCTACACCATCCTTGGTATTTATCCAAAAAAAAGTTAAGTATGCATACTATAGTCATACATGCATATCCATGTTTACAGCAGTGTAATTCACAATAGCCAGATTATGGAACTAACTTAGGTGGCCATCAACAGATGAATGAATAAAGAAAATGTAGTATATGCATGTAATGGAGCTTTACTCAGCCATAAAGAACAAAATTATGCCATTTATAGGAAAACGGATGGAACCTGAGAACATTAAATAAGTCAGACGTGGAAAATCAAGAGTCATTATGTTTTCTCTCATATGTGAAAGCTAGAAAGAAAGGAAAAACAAAGGGTGAGGAATCTCATGAAATCAGAAGGGAGACCAGTAGAAGTAGGGAAAGGGAAAGTACTAGAGAATGAAATTGACCAATTATGTTTCTGTGCATGTTCCAACATGTCATAATGAATTCAACTATTATGTATAAGTATAACACATAAATAAAAACTAATTGACCTTAAATAAATACAAGGGCTGGGGATGTAGCTCAGAGGTAAAGCCCCTCCGGTTCAATTCTCAATCCCATGGGGACTGGAGCAGTGATTCAGCACCCGTGGCGCATGCCTGGCACGCACAAGGATGCGGATTTGAACCCCAGCACCCAAAAATACACAACTAAGAGTTGGAGCAACAAAGGCCATGTGAAAAACTAAATAAAAATTGATTGCCTTTCTCTCTCTCTCTCTCTCTGTCCCTCTCTCTTTAAAAAAAAAAAAGTTTTTATTACTCAGACTTTTCTCAATGCTCATTAAAACTTAAGTCTTGTTCTTCTTCAACATATTCTAATGTCTTTGAAGAAATCAATTAAGGCAAAAATGTATTTTTGCTTCAGCAATGTGTAACTTCTCTGAGAAGCAGACCATCCATTAACCAAGCTGCATTCCATAAACATCAAAATAAATTCACATTAACAAGTCAGGATACTTGTTGATTTTGGAATTGCCTTTTACTAAAATAAACAGCTTCAAACACCTAGAAATCCAAAAGAAAAGGGGGAAAAAATTCTTCCCTATCTAGCAATTCCACATCTGGGTTTATATCCTGAAGAATTGATAGCAGGGATTTAAAGAGATACTTACTTGTACACCGGTGTGTTCACACAGTCTTGCTCACAAGAGTCAAAGGGTAGAAACAACTTAAAATGACCATAAATAGATGAATGAATAAATAAAATGTGATATATACAATGGAAAACTAATATTATTTGCCTTAAAAAGGAAATTATAATACATGCTACAAATCATGGGTGAACGCTGAAAACATTGTACTAACTGAAATAAGTCAGTCACAAAAGGATACATACTGTGTTATTTCACTTAAATGAAGCACCTAGTATAGTCAAACTAATAGAAACACAACACAGAATGGTGGTAAGCCAGGGTCTGGGAGGATGGGGAGTTGTATACAGAATTACAGTGTGGGAAAATGAAGAGTTCTGGAGATGTGCACAACAATGCACAAAAAACTGTTAAAATAGGGCTGGGGATGTTGCTTAGTGGTAGGGTGCTTGCTCTGGATTCAATCCACAGTCCTACAAACAAAGCAACAATTAAGATGGTAAATCTCATTACCTGTATTTACCATCATTAAAAACAAAAACAAAACTTCCCTAAGCTAAATGCTAGTGTTGGAAAGTCAGCTTTGTACTACCACATTGTCCATCACATCAACAACCTGTGGAAGGGTGCTGTCCGAAATAATTAGCTTTCAGAAAGGAATAGCCTTAACTCTTCTCTGGAACTGGTTGGTGATCTGTTTCCCTCCATTAAATTCTTGACAGCTTAATGTCCTCACATCTGTCACTGTTTGGGAAACTGATTCCAAGAATGTAAATGGCTTCAAGGACTAGGCAACAAATTTATTCTGGTTCATGGGACAGATTTGAGCCCATCTGTTTTCTAATCAAAAGCCATATTTGAATCTGTTTTTTATCACAGGACCACACTAAGAGGAACAATACAATCATATGGTATTTTCCAGTTTCTGTCTGTGTGGTATAGGTGACTACAGGAAACACACATCAATTAGAGGCAATGACAGTATCCTCAGAAACATGGTCTTTGCAGAATACAGGATCCACTATGTTTTCGATCTTAATCTGTTTTTTTTTTTTTCTTCCTTTTTTAAAAACTGAACCCAGAGACACTTAACCAGCAAGACACATCCCTACTTCATATTTTGAGACAGGGTCTCACTAAATTGCTGAGGCTGGCTTTGAACTTGGAATCTTTATGCCTCAGCCTCCCTATCTGCAGGGATTACAGGCATGGACCACCATACCCGACTATCTTCAAACCTCAGAGATTACTTTTCCTCTGAATGAAATGACTTCTTTAGAAATGACTCAGTTGGCAAATCTTCCTATGTTGCAATAACCAACTTACCTTAATCTTTTTTTAAGCTGTAAACTGTCATGAATGATCCGTTTAACAAATTCTAATTCACCTCCTTCTGCCATGATCTCTGTGATACCTCCTGTATTTACAGAACTAGGTGGAGGTCTTCGAGGGTTTCGAGAGTTTACTCCCTGAACCAAAAACAAAAACAAAACAAAAAGTCCCTGGTGAAAAATTTTTTACACCTGAAGAACAAAGTTTTTTTTTTAATGTAATCTAGCTGTAAGTAAAATGCTTAAATGAAATTTTACTTTCCACGTATTATATAAGGTTTAGAATTTAAAAATTACATAGGGGGCTGGAGCACTGCCTCAGTGGTTAGAACACTTACCTGGCATGTGCGAGGATCCAGGTTTAAACCCTAACATCATAGACACAACTAAGTGCCAGAGAAACAGGGGCTAGATGAAAAAATAAATGGAACTGATTTTCTCTGTCTCCCTCTTTCCCTCTTGCAGGGTGGGAGAGATCACACAGACATTAATTTTTTTTAAATTTTCTTCCAGTACTTTTATGGTTGGGGTGTTTGTTTTGATTTGCAGTACTGGGGATGGAAACCTGGCATTTGTGCATGTAAGGCAAACATTCTACCATTGAGCTGTATCCCGAGACCTTTTTAAATTTTATTCTAATACAGGATCTCACTAACTTACCTAAGCTAGCCTCAAATTTTTGACCTTCCTACCTTAGCTCCTTGAGTATTTGGTATTACCAGCATGTGCCATTGTACTTGGCTATGGTTTTGCTTGTTACATTAACCCATCCTTGCCTCACATCATATGAAAGAAATTAATTCAAAATCCATCAAAGACCTAAATTTAAAACTATAAAACTCTCAGAAGAAAATGTAGAAATAAAATTTCATTACCTTGGTTTAGTCAATAATTCATTAGCTAAAACACCAAAAAGCCAAAGAACACAAAAAATAGATAAGCTGAGCCTCAACAAAATTAAAAACTTTGAGCTGCAGTCAGGTGTGGTAATCCTAGTGAGGGGAGGCCAAGACAAGAGGGTCCCAAGTTTGAGGTCAGTCTGCGCACTTTAGGGAGAACCTATCTGAAAATTTAAAAAATTTAAAAAGGGGGAAGGGGACTGTAGTAAACAGCCCTTGGATTAAATCAATACCAAAAAAAAAAAAAACAAAAACCACAAACTCCTGACCTGCAAGGACACAACAAGAAAAGATAACAATACACAGAAAATGTCTACAAATCATTATCTAACAAGCAACTTGTACCCAGGATATATAAAGAATCCTTACAAATTAATAATGAAAAGAAAACCCAACTTAAAAATGGGCAAAGAAAGCTGGGGATGCAGTTCAGTGGTAGAGCACTTACCTATCATGGTGAGGTCTTGGGTTGATCCCTAGGACTGCAAAGGCAGAGTGGGGGCAGGGGAGTGGGGATTTGAACGGGCATTTCTCTGAAGGAGGTATACAAATGAACAATAACCATGTGAAAAGGTGCCTAACATCATCAGCAATCAGGGAAATAATAATCAAAACCACAGAGAGATACCATTTCACATCCTCTGGGATGGCTATAATCAAAATGACAGATAAGACAGATAATAAGAAGTACTGATGAGAATGTGGAAAACTGGAACCCTCATGATGCTAGTGGGAACAGAAAGCAATGTAGTCACTTTCAATAACAGGCCAGCTATACCTCAAACAATTAAACAGAGCTACCAAAGAATCCAGCAATTCTACCCCTGGGTATACACCCCAAATAAAAGAAAACATATAACCAGAAATACTTTTGTATTAATTAATAAGAGCCAAAAAAGTACAAACAACAATAAAAACAAATGATATACTGAAACATGCTACGACATTTATGAACCTTGAAAATACATATTATTCTCAGTGAAAGAAATCAGTAGCGAGAGATGACACAATGTATAATTCCATTTATATGAAATGTCCCAAACTGGCAAATCTACATAAGCAGAAAGTAGATTCATGGTTATTTAGACCTCAAGGTGTTGAGGAGAAACCATTTCTTTTGGAAAGGATGAAAATGTTCTAATTTGACTGTGGTAATGGCTGTACATCTCTGTTAATATACAAAAAAAATCATACAATCTATTCTTTAGATTACTGAATTATATGGTATGTTAATATGTCATGATAAAGCTATTATAAACACATTTAGTTTGAGGACTAATAATGCTCTATTTCTTCTTCTGGATGCTGGCTCCACGGTCTATACTTCAGATATGAGCACCTTTTCTTGGTGCTGGGAAACAAGCCAAGGGTCTCATGCAGGCTAGGCAAGCCATCAATCAATAAGCTACACCTCCAGCCCCCAAGTGCACTTTTTTGTATAAATGAGGTATCTGAACAAGTTAAAAACTTATACTCCAGGATGCAGTTATGTTTGTTCATATAATTTATTTGCACTGAAGGCTAAAATTTAAATTTCTTAAATCATGTTTCATTTTATGTTCTAATCTGGAATGTTGTTATTGCTAATAAATTTATGTTCAACTTCTTTATTCTCTCTAAAGATTTAATTCACCTAGATTTTGTTATGAGTCATGTATATGGTACTTTTAGGGTATCTGAGTGATTCTAAAAGCATTTTATTCTCTCAAAAGTTTTAAACATACATACCCCCTTATTTCTTCTGATTACTTACTCACTCTTCATTACTAATACAGAAGGCTCACTAGACAAATAAAAACTTAGGTCAAGTCAGTAACATTTCATAGTCTGAAAGGTTTTTTTTGTTTATTTTTATTTTGCAGTGCTGGGATTGAACCCAGGGTCCCTCACATGATAGACAAGTGCTCTCTACTAATGAGCTAAATTCCCTAGCCCTAGCATTGAGTTTTTAAATACATCATTTCTTTTTATCCAATGCATCTCTTTTGATATTCATGAGCAAGTATATTTTCACTTGAAGTGAGGGAAACAAAACAGGCCATTTAATTCCTATTAAATGACAGGAGATAGGAAAAATTAGTGATTTCCTCTCCCCAACAAGTCCAGGAGTAGGAAACCACCTAAGTTGGTCCAACCAGAAAGAAGTCAAAACTTCAATGGTTTGGGAAGAAAAGAACTCTCTCCCTGCAACATCCTAAATATTACTTCAAAATGACTAAACAACCCCAAGAATAAAAACAGCTAAGGACCAGGTTAGAATCAAGAGAAAGCTGGAAAAACAGAGCCTCGATCTAGTGATACTGTGAATTCCTTGGTCAAATTGTTCCCAAAGACAAAACTACTGTGGGATTTTTCTGATATATAGGTCAATAAACATTATTGTTAAGTAAATCTGAATTGGGTTTTTAAATACTTCAAACTAAAAGCATTCTAACTGATAAGGCTTCTGAACCAAAAGCACTCTTATGCCTGCAAACAAGGAAAATTTAGATAAATATTCAATTACTTTAAAGCAAAAAGATATTTTACCTTAGCTTCTAACTGGTTGGCAAAAAAGGGAGGGTTGCACATACAAAAGTCATAGATTATCTCAGATTCTTCTTTAAGAGCATCCATCAGCAGTGTCTTTTGTGGCACTTTTACCACTAGGAGAAAAAATAAAAACTGTTAACTACTATTAGTGTGGTGGTGGTTTTCAAATATGTGCACAAATACTTTGACACTATTCCCTTCAAGAGACAGAACTTAATTTTCTTCCCTTTGAGTGTAATTTCATGTAGTGACTCAATTTCATCTTATGGAATATGACAGAAGTGACAGGCCAAGTCATAAACAGCAACAGAACTTTCTCCCTGCTGTTTGTCTTGAATATTTAGTCTAGGAGAGGCTACCTGGTATTCTGTAAGGATACTCTAGCCGCCTTGTGGAAATCCAGGTGACAATGAAATAAGGTTTTCCACTAATGGCCATGTGAGTAAATCATTGTGGAAGGGAGCTGTCGCCAATCTTTCAAATGACAGGTGTAGCCAATAACTAAAGGGTAACCTCACGAAAGACAGTGAACCACAACCATCAAGTTGAAACACAGAAACTATGAAATAATATTTACCATTTAAATTTTCTACACAGCAACAGAGAATTAAAACAAATGCATTGGGCTGGAGAAGTGGCTCTGCAGCTAAAGTGCTTGCCTGGCATGCGCCAGTACACGAGTTCAAACCCCAGCACCACATACACAAAGAAGTCTTGGAGCAAGGAAATCCACATGAAAATCTAAATAAAAATTGATTCTCTCTCTCTCTCTTTTTAAAGAGGAGGAGAGAGAGAGAGAAAATCAATTTTTACTGAGTTGTTTACATGGATTTCGTTGCTCTGACATGTAGTTGTGTACATGGTGCTGGGGTTTGAACCTGCGTACTTGTGCATGCCAGACAAGTGCTGTAAAAGCAGAGCCACCACTCCAGCCTCTCTCTCTCTCTCTTAGGGAAAAAAAAAAAAAAGCATTAGTATTACTATTTCTCCTATCAATATGTTTAATATACTACTAGGAAAAAAACCCTATTTCTTTCATAAAAATATATATCTTCAATGAAAAAATTAACAGTACTTCACATATATAATGCACACAAAAACAAAATGTACTGCTCACAAAGAATTTGACTATTTCTAACAAACTTTCATGTACTACAATTTAAAAAATAGTATAATTTAATCAACAATAGTTTCTTTCCTTTTAAAATCTTGGTAACTAGCTTACTTCACAGACAACCAATTTTCGATTTTCAAAATAATTATATTTTATGAAGTTGCCATAAATACCAAATCACTGGTTGCTGGGAAAATAAAGGGTTAGTCATATTTCTGCAAGCCTCTGATCACAACATTTTCATAAACTGATACACATAATCTTGCTTTAGTGTGTGTTTTAGTTTAAACATACTTTATTTAATATACATTGCTGATCGATTAACATTCAACTTATGGCAACAACACTGAAAGTCCTGTCTGAATGAAGCTTATCCGAGGGTTGTATTTTCTCTGTAAAGTACATCAACACTATGCTTAAGGACCATTTGAAATAGCAAACTCACCAAGAAACAGCACAAAATTTTAAAGTGGTATTAAACAGACCTCAAAAACAAGACTTTTTCATACAGGAGAGCTGTGATAAGATGGTAGAGCACTGCCTACTTAAACTATAGATGGACATGTACACATTGGGTGACTGAAATATTTTGCCACTCTGCACATGTCCACAAAAGCACCGTGAGTAATGATTTTGGGTATTAAAAACAATTTTTGGCTATTAGTAAACCAAAGTAAAGTTTATATGGAGAGACAAAAAACCCAAAATAACCAACATAATACTGAAAGAACAAAGTCAAAGACTACAAGACTTATTATTATAAAGCTATGGTAAGCAAGACAGCCAAAAATGTTATGGTGCACACCTGTAATCCCAGCAAATCAGGAGGATCACAAATTTGAGCCAGCCTAGGGAACTTAGTGAGACCCTGTCTCAAAACTTAAAAAAGGCAGAGACAGAGGCCTCCTGGGTCCAATCCCCAGTACAAAAATTTAAAAATAAAAAAATAAAAAACAGGGGCTGGGAGGGAGAGATTAGAAAGGATATCAAGGAGACTGGAGGGAGGGAGTATGGGGGAATCAACTCTGAAGATTTCTGACCTCCACCAGAATTCCATTTAACACAGGGCTTCATTTAGGGGAAACATAAAACCATGAGGAACTCAAGGGTGGAAACCATGGAATGGCATCAGCCTTGGCTAACTACGTAAATATACATTTGTTCTTGATTGTTTGATAATGATTTCCCCTCAACTGTAAGTCTATATTCAACTAAAAAAAAAAAAAGACAGGCTGGAGAGGTGGCTCAGCAGTTATGGCGCTTGCCCGGCAAGCACGGGTACACAACTAAGTGTCAGAGCAACAAAAGCCATGTGAAAAACTCAATAAAAAATTGATTCTCTCTGTCTCTCTCTTTCTCACTGTCCTTCTCTCTTTAAAACATAAAATAAAATTTAAAAACAAAGAAAAGAAGAAAACTACAATAAGCAAGATAGCGCAGCACTGGTAAAGGAATAGATGGATGGAACAAGAGAGGCCATAAATGCAGTCAACTGATTTTTCACAAAGGAGAGAAGGCAACACAGTGGAGCTATGTGTCCTTTCTCAACAAATAGCACTGGAACAACTAGACATCCATGGGGGAAAAAATGCATCTAAAACTACAGACCAATATCCCTAATTAACTTAGATGCAAAAATTCTTAATAAGGGCTGGAGATGTGGCTCAGTGGTAGAGTGCTTGCCTGGCATGCATAAGGATGAAGGTTCAAACCCCAGCACCATGTACACAACTGTCGGAGCAATGAAAGCCACATGAAAACTAAATAAAATTGATTCTCTCTTTCTCTCTCTCTCATTATCCCTCTCTCTTAACAAAAAAATAGCAAATTGTGTTCAACAAAATATTAGGAAGATTGTACATCAGGACTAAGTTGGCAGGGCTGGAGCAGTGCCTCAGTGAAAAGTACTTCCTTACCATGCATGAAGACCTAGGTTTGAACCACAGCACCACATACACAACTAATTGTTGGAGAAACTAAAATCAGATGAAAAAATAAATAAAACTGATTCTGTATCTCTCTTTCTCTTTAAAAAAAAGAAAGAAAGAAAAATAACCAAGTTGGTTTTATACCAGGGTTGCAAGAATGATTCAATTTTATTCATTTTTTTCATCTGGCCTCTGCTTTACCAACACTTAAGTTGTCCATGTGGTCATGGGATTTGAAACCAGGTCCTCACATACACCAAGCAAGAGCCATAACTGCTGAGCCATGACTCCAGCCCCACCCCCTTTTTTTTTAGTTAATTCTGGTATCAAAACAGCAAACCCAATTACAATGTGCTAGATTTTTAAAAATTATCAAAGTCTGTATATTAAAGCTAATATAATGAGCCATATTAAATCAGAGAGGTTAATAAACAAAGCCTGAAAAGGAAATTTATTCTGTGGGGCTAACCTTTTATGAGATCAGATAAGTTATTCTGTTCCACATTTTTCTTTGCGTAGTTGAAACACATATCATCAACTTCTGTAGCAAGAAAATACCAGCCATTTAAGGTTGCTCCAAGTAAGGGATAGATGCACGATGCTCCAGTACCTAGAAAAATAAAAAATTCAGAACACATTCTATACACGAGGGAAAGGTAAGAAAACAATGAAAAAACAATTCTTCTCTTTTCAGATTTCTCTTGGCTTTAACAGTTTAAATCGTAAGTTGGTACATGCTGTGGCTCCTGGGTTCTGTGGTTATGATAGTCCTGTAAGCAGAGTCAAACTTCCTAGAAGACAGAACTGTTGCTGTGCTCCTCTTATATGTTGTATGTAAAACGAAGTGCACCTAACTAGAGGCCAAGGAATATATAACTAAGCAAAAATGGTAAAAATTCAATTTAATTACCACTAAAAGTGGTAATTTTAAATCGCACACAAAACTCAATTTTCTTTAAAAAGAAATCAATGCTATTTGTTAAAATACCACAATAACATCTTAAAACATATCAATGAACCTATTCCATTCTCCAAAAGCAGAAAAAAAATATAGAGGGTATAAATTTCTCATGACATCAAATGGGTTAATTCCCCACATTCTCTAAATTGTCACTTGAATGAAGCCAAAAGTAAAAGAATAAAATAAATAAATAAACTGAAGAAGTACCTCATTTCTTAGATATAGAGACAAGGAAAGGTATTTTATTTGGATCCAAAACATCAATCACTGGCTATCCCCACCACAGGTTAAAAGGAGATAGTCATAGGCAACACTCCAGGCAAGAATTAGTAAAAAACTGGCATGAAGAACCTCCAGTCTTGGACTGGCCTATATACCAACCACAGATAGTACCTTTATAACCACTGACTAATCTTGGCCAATTAGATCCTAGAGAGCATATCTGCAAGAAGCAAAGCCAGTATTTCTCCTGAAGGTCTACAGCAGTCAGGTCTAAACCAGCCGCTCCAGATCTGCTTTTCCCTGACCTTATCCTGGTTCCAGTCTAGTCCCTAGGGAACAAGTAAGAAGCGGTAGTGCTGGAACAATGGGTCAGTGGTAACAATGTTTGCCTAGCATACATGAGGACGTGGGTTCAAACCCCAGCACCACATACACAACCAAGTGTCCAGCAATGAAAGCCACATGAAAAACTAACTAAAATTGATTCTCCCTTTCTCTCACTGCCCCCCTCTCTTTAAAACAAACAAACAAACAAACAAAAAAACCAGATTATTCTTACTGCTCTTTCATGAGATATTTTAAACAGGCTAGGAAAAAACAGGATGATTCATGGCTGCAACATTTTAGCTCTTTGACAGTTATGATAATTGCTGCCCAAGTCTCTTGATCCTGAGCAAGTGGACAAACAACTCTTCAGGGATTTATGAGGTGGGAAAAGAAGGAAACTCCTTTCAGAATCCACAATTACTTAGCCTGGCTAGACATTCTGGTAAGCCAGGCTCATCTGAAATAAGAAAAGTTTAGCAGCACTTTTAAGCTCTGTAGGAAAAAAAATCCAGACAGGTCCCAGGCCTTCACTCTCACACAATGGCCTCTCTTCATACTGCAATTTCAATTCGAAGAATAAAGAGTGTTCTTACCTCCAGGGTTTTAAATGTAGGTAAAAGATCCATCCCCTGCATACCCTCCCCCCAAAAAGTTTCTCAATTCTAAAGACCAAAAAAGTTGCAATGTGACATTCTAATCCCCTCAGAAAGACCAATGACACTTTAAAGTAGGTAATAATCTTTATAATGATAAATAAAAATGGAAAAGTATATCATCATAGAATTAGAACAAAGTCTGGAGGAAGAATTTATATAAAATCCTAATTAGAATGAATGTGATTTCAGCAAGCATTGCCCCTTGTGAAGAGCTAAAATCCATTAACCTACTATATCCCCAAGTGCTATTTTAGAAGGTTTGGGGCATAATTAAAATCAAGTTAGTACCAAATAGGCTGTCAAGCTTTCTAGAACTCATCAGCCAGTCCCATGCGATAAATATAAAAGGGTAAAAGCTTTAAGAAAATCCCAACGATTTTACAGTGCTTAGCTTACATGGAGTGCTCAGAATTTTGAATGTTAAAAGAATGATATATTTATGCAGCAACATTCAACAAGTCATTTATTGGACCAATATTGTACACCAAAAACTCTGTTAGCTTTATACTATTATAATAATAAAAAAATCGATAGACACAATAATTTGCAATCTACTGGCAGGGAACAACAATATTAATCAAATAATCAATAAAAGTGCAGTTTTAAATTAAAATAAATGCCATGAAGAAAGAAACAAGGCTTTTGAAACACTGATGATAACCAAGGAACCTGTCTTAGGCAGGAAGGTCAGAGAATGTTTTTCTGAAAAAAGAAGGCTTAAGTTGACAAGTACAGTGTAGTGTAAATGAGAATAAACAAGGTGACAACGGGGGAAGCTCCAGGCACATGGAATAACATACAAAAGGCCTGTGGGCTATGACTCCTTATTAGAAGAAATAAAACGTAAGTGCAGAAAACAACAGGAAGTCCAGGAATGGGGGGACACCTGTAATCCAGCTACTCAAGAGGCTGACATAGGAGAATCACAAGTTCAGGGCCAGCCTCAGCAACTTAACATGACCCTGTCTCAGGAAAAAAAAAAAGGGCTGGAGTAGTGGCTCAGCAGTTATGGCGCTTGCCTGGCATGCACAAGTTCGAACCCCAGCACCACGTCCGGAGTCTCAGAGCAACAAAGGCCACATGAAACACTAAATAAAATTGATTCGTTCTCTCTCTCTCTCTCTCATTGTCCCTCTCTCTTTAAAAAGAAAAAAGAAAAGAAAAAAGAAATAACAAGGATTAAGAAGAAAAACTATGAATCTGGTCTTGGACATAGCAAGTCTGACGCATTTTTGAGATATCCAAGTTTGTTAGATGTGTGAGACTGGAGGTCAAGAAAAGCAACCGGAGTTGGAGGAAATATATATATATGTTATATAGGACTTATTTGCATGGAGGTAGGAAAGTCATAGTAAAATTGCTAGAGTAGGGTGCTAAATGAGAATGGTCTAAAGACTGAGCGTAAGGATTATCAGTACCGAACAGTCAGATGCAGAAAGGTACACCTGAAAAATAGAGAAGAATAAAAATAAACAAGGAAAACCAGGGGCATCTGCTGTCATGGAAGCAAATGGAGAATAGTGTATGAAAGAGAAAGTGTATGCTGTTGAAAAGGTCATGTAAGATGAAGACTCTAGGCACTCACTGAAAACGCAAGCAAATATCAAAGTTAAACTTTAGTACCATATGGACACTGTAATTCCCATTTACTATACTATATTCAGAAACAGACTCAGACCTGTTACTGCAATCTTCCTAAAGAACTAGTTAAGGCAAAGGGAGTAAAAGAAAAAATTTAAAACCTTATCAAATGAAAACACTGGGTAGAACTAACCATAAAGAAATAAAGAGTACCTCTATTCAAGTTCCTGGCTTCCCCTCAACATTTATAACTATAAAATATGCCCTGCTTTGATGCCCTTCCATATATATCTTCACTTTCCTAAGTGAATGAAACTGGAAATCCTTCTTTACTGAACGTGTTTGTAATTAACAGAACGTCTTGGGCTGGAGTTGTGGCTCAGCAATTAAAGCACATGCCTGGCATGTACAAGGACCTACGTTCAAACCCCAGCACCATGTACCCAACTAGATGTTGGAGAAATGAAGGCCAGATGAAAAAAAAAAGAGAGAGAGAACATTTTACCTGAACTCAACATTTTCCTGTCTTTAAACTTGGATTAAATATACCTCTATAAATAATTATCCAAGAGATTTTCTTAAAAGTATTCAGGCCCACGTGATCTTTTATTAACTGGCCATTGAGGCAAAATCTCAGTTTCATGACTTCCAAACTAACATTAAATGATTTAGAGAAAAGAAAATGCCCAACAGTCATAGACATCAATGTGGGAATCTAAAAAGAGCCTCATTTTCATTCTGCACGTCTCTTACCACCTTGCTCCTTGTTTGGAGTTAAAGACTCCTTCTCAAGAGAAAACGACGGCAAAAAAGCCCAAGTTCAGTGAATAAGAACCGAAGTATCTGTGGCCAGCTTCTTTCACAAAACAAATACCCAATAAAGAAGTTTATTAAGAATTTGGGGATCTGGAGCAGTGGCTCAGCAGTTACGGCACTTGTCTAGCCAGAGGGATTACGCAGGTTCAAAGTCTAGCACTACGTACACAATGAAGAGTCGGAACAAATAAAGCCACATGAAAACTAAAATTAAAAAACTGATTCTTTTTCTGTGTCCCTCTCTAAAAGAGAGAGAGAGAGAGAGAGAGAGAGAGAGCGAAGAATTTGGCCTTGCAAAACTTATGAAATTTATATTTACCCCAGAAAGAATTTGAAACTTTATACCTATGTCAATTCCTCTTCGGAGAGTGCTTCTGTCAGCGTCCTGGTGACCAATGAGATCTTCCACCCAATGAATATAGTTGAGTCTCAGTGGAACTGTGGGAATTAGTCTCTCCAATGGAATATCAATAGAAAGTCCAAAATCTTCCTTTAGAAGAGTACAAGTCAGAGCTCTGACTGCTTCAGGATCTTTAAAATTAAGACTGAAGGATAAAGAAAAGCAAAGAACATTGATCAGTAAGATTCAGTATGCTATACAAGCTCTATGACAGCCAAGCATTACCAAACATCAACCTGGATTTCATAGAAAGCTAAAACAAATAGGTTTCTACAGCCTCTGGCACAGTGCATATACACGTAAGTGTTTAACACCCACCCTCGCAGCATATGAAATGCAGTATAATTTTCCACCAATACACTGCACACTAAGCAGAGACTTCATGCCTCTGTTCCCATTCTTGATAGACCCTCTACTTAATTAACTACATGAACTTAGACAAGTTATTTACCTCCATAAGACTTTTTCCTCAGCTATAAAAAGGAGGGTGGAAATACCTGTACCACAGTGCTGCTGGGTATTATCAGTGAAAAGTACTCTGCCTAATGCCTGGTATGCAGAAACTATTTTACAAATGCTGGCTATATTTTACTATTACCATTAACATCATTTGACAGTAGGATTCTTTGAAAAACATGCTGAAAAATGCAAATAATCCAGATGCTATAGCACATGCCTCTAATTCCAGCTACTCCAGAGGCAGAGACAGGAAGATCACAAGTTCAAGGACAGCCTATGCAACTTACAGGACACAGTCTTTTTTTGCTTGGTTGTTTTTAAAGAGAGAAGGACAGTGAGAGAGAAAGAGAATTAATTTTTATTGAGTTTTTCACATGGCTTTCGTAGCTCCGACACTCAGTGGTGTATGTGGGTGCTGGGGTTTGAAGCCATGTACTTGTGCAAGCTGGGCAAGCGCCATAACTGCTGAGCCACGGCTCCAGCCCCCAGGACACAGTCTTAAAAATAAAATAATAACCAGGGGCAGTGGCGCACCTGTAATCCCAACAACCTGGGAGGCTAAAGTAGGAGAATTGCAAATTCCAGGCCAGGCTTAGCAGCTTAACAAGACTCAGTCTGAAAATAAAAAATAAAAAGGGCAGTGGATGTAGCCCAATTATAAAGTGCTTCCCTAACAAGCATGAGTCCCTGGGTTCAATATCCAGCGCGCGTGCGTGTATGTGTAGGAACAAAAATAAAAACAGAATGAAGAGAATGCACTCAAATAAAACCAGGTGGCAGCCACTTCTTGTCTTGTGAGTGTCCACTGAAAGGGCAGCATATTTCCATTTCAATAAAATTTTTGTTTTTGATACCAGGAATTGAACACAGGGATACTAAGCCACATCCCCAGCCCTTTTTATTTTGCGACAGGGTCTTGCTAAGTTGTTTAGGGCCTCACTAAGTTGCTGAGGCTGGCTCTGAATTTGTGATCCTCCTGTCTCAGCCTCCTGAGCTACTGGGATAACAGGTGAGTGCCACTGCCCCCAGCTCCATGACTCTTTATGTTTAAAAAAAAATTTTTTTAAATCAGGTGGTAAAGAAAAGGGAGGTAAAAACCAGATCACATAATGTAAAAGAAAGAAAAAGAAGGAACAAAAACAAAGCAGGCCATAGAACAAATGTGAAATAAAGGTAAATAAACTCATAAAGACTCTCAAATTATTTCACAAAGCCAAAATCAACTAACTACAATAAACTATGCTGTAAACAAAACCTATATTAAAACAAAGGGGTTCAGAGATTGAAAACAAAAAATTAAGTAAACGTATACCAGACAAGTAAAAAATAAAATAAAAGTTATTATCTTCCAGTATATAACCTTAAATTGGGGGGGGGGGGGAATGGGTGAATCAAGACAAAGAAGCAACTGTGCAAAAGAGGAGTCAAAAATCCAAAATACCGGGGGCTGGAGAGGAGCAATGATGACTAGATAAAAAACTAAGTAAAATTAATTCTCTCTCTCTCTCTGTTCCTCTCTCTAAAAAAAAAAAAAAAAAAAAAAAAATCCTGGGCTGGGGGCTGGAGCGGTGGCTCAGCGGTTAGCTCGTTTACCCAGCATGTGTGAGTAGGCAAGTTCAAACCCCAGTACTCACGTACACAACTAAGTGTCAGAGCAACGAAAGCCATGTGAAAAACTCCATAAAAATTGATTCTGTCTCTCATTGTCCTCCTCTCTTAAAAAAAAAAATCCTCAGCTGGAGTGTTGGCTCAGCGATTAAAGCGCATGCCTGGCATACACAAGGACCTGGGTTCACCACGGACACAAGTAAATGTTGGAGAAACAAAGAACAGATGAAAAAATGAATAAAATCGATTCTTTCTTCCTCTCCTTTATAAGAGAAAGAGGAACAGTGAGAGAGAAACAATTTTGTTCAGTTTTTCATGTGGCTGTCATTGTTTCAACACTCCGTTGTATACATGGTGCTGCAGTTTGGGCCCTCATCCTTGCATGCCAGGCATGTGCCACAACTGCCAAGCCTCTGCTCCAGCCCTTCTCCAACTCTCTTAAAAAAAGAACAAAAAAAGAAAAAAAAAAAAAGCTGGATGGAGGTCAGAAAAGTAATAACTTTTAAAAGTGGCTGATTTTATATTTTATATTTAGGTTAGAATTGCAGATCTACTGAAAAACAATTTCTACAGAACAGACAAGTAGAAGTTTATAGTACAAATATATGTTAGCAATAAAAGTCTCATTAAAATATATTAAGCCCATTTAAAGGGGTATTAAGTCTATTCTTAGACATCAGAGTAAACATATATTAATCCTGTCATTTGTTGGAGCTGATAAAAGAGAATTAATCCATGGGCAAGCAACCATGAACACATTTCTGTTCACTCAATTGTACAGGAATTGCCTCAATCAATTTTAACATAAGAGAGAGAGAGAGAGAGAGCCTGACTCATACTATTTGTATTTCTTCCTCAATTAAAGGCGGTACAATCTCACGGTCAACAACAATAAATGAAATAATTAAAAAGTATAAAAATATGAAATCTATTAAAAACTTCAGTTTTCAATAAAAAAAATATATTTTATTCTTACGAATATAGTTGAGTCTCAATGGAACTGTGAGAATAGTCTCTCCAATGGAATATCAATAGAAAGTCCAAAATCTTCCTCTAGAAGACTACATGTCAAACGAAAAAGATGCACAAACTCCATTTCCTTCAATCCCAGAGGACTGAAAGTCAATTTTTATATATGTGGCAAGAAGTTCACAAATGAGTACCACACTAAGGCATTCAGATGCATTCATGTCCTTCATTCCATAATGGTGGTCCAATCCATAACTAAGCTTCATTGCTTTACACATTAAAGGGAAGTATCTCAACATCACATCTATGTTCGAAGTCCTAAAATCTCAAATAAAAGACTTCAGAAAATTTCTATTAAACAACCTAGATATCATATAAAAAACGAACAGTATTATCTAAGAGCAGTACATATTAATATAATTACCGTCTTACAACTTCTGGATGTTATTTTGCAGTGGCACTTCAAAGTAACTGTGAAAATCAGGGGGACCCAAACTCCAGTATTTATAAGGAACAGCTATCAAGTACTCCTCAAAGTTCCAGTTCCCAACAAGACAAGGAGCTTGTGCACTGAAGAGTTATACAACTAAAGAAATATCAGTGAACTAAACAAACGGCACAAAGTCCTTACCTCTATGGGCAGAAAACAAAGAGTTTGTGATTGAGCAGCCAGTTCTTTCTTTCTTTTTCTTTTTCTTTTTTTTTTTTTTTAAAGTACTGGAGACTGAACCCAGGGGTGCTCTGCCACTGAGCTACATCTATATCCCCAGAAACTTGTATTTTTATTTTGAGGCAGGCTGGCCTCAAACTTGCAAACCTCCTACCTTAGCCTCCCAAGTAGCTGGGATAACAGGCATGTGACACCACGCCTGACTTGAGCAGTCAGCTCAATGACTACACTTTAAGTAGCACTATGCCAGATGACACAAATGACCATTTCCAAGAATATAGCCACCATCCACTTCACAGTAATTAACACTGAGTAGGTTTGGCAGCCCAGTTTTGCCAGACCTCTATTATCTTTTAAACAAAACCAGCAATGCTTATTTTCATATGAAATTTCTTCTATTCTTAAAATCTATATGGAGTAAACACTATGTGCAAACATTACACAACTTACAGGCTGACAGGTTGGACCCTCTACTGTAAATAGTAGAAAGGTAAAGAAAAGGGGGGTATTTGGTTATTCCATACATTTATTTATTTATTTGGTACTGATATTCAGTTAGTTAGTTAGTACTAGGGATTGAATCCAGGAGCACTTTACCACTGTGCGACATCCATTTTTAATTCTGAGACAGGGTATTGATTGGTTGCTGAGCGTCTCATTGAATTATCCATGCTGGTCTTGAACTTGTAATCCTCCTGCCTCAGCCTCCAGGCCTTCCAAGTGACTGGGATTATATGCATGCAGCACCAAGCCTGGCTGACTTAATTTTCATTCTTCTATTTAAGTATGAAGGATAAACCCAGGGCCTTGCGCATGCTAGGCAAGCACTTTACCACTGAGCTATAGGCCCAGCTCAACTCCATGCTTTTAAGATGAAGTATGAAAATGCTTCCTTCTCTCTAACACTACTTTTTGTTAACTGAGTAGGTTAGAATTTTTAAGAAGTTGTAATAGCTGGCATGCATTTCTTTCTTCATTCAACAGACACTTATTATCAATTGCAGTAAGCAAGCACAGTATGGTAGAGGAAAGATATGAATCCAATACACGTAAACTCTGTGATAAATACTATAAAAACAGGTATGCAGTGCTATGAGACCTAGTTAATGAGTGAATCTGTCTTAAGGTCACGGAAGGCTTCCCTATAGAAAAAGATAGAGTAGAAGAAAAATTAATACAAGAGAAACTGGGGCAAGGGAACAACATAACATTCTATGTCTAAAATGCAGTGGGCAAACTTAGAGCACATAGTTCAAGATGAGGCTGGTAAGGAAATAAGAGGCCAGGTTCCTAGTACCTCATAATTAGAATGACCTTTATAATTTTATCATCCAATCCAGGACTTTTCTGAAAGTAAAAGTAAAAGCTCTTAAGGAGGAAATCACAGGGGCTGGAATGGTGGCTCGGTGGTTACGGCTCTTGCCTGACATGTGCAAGTACACAGGTTCAAACCCCAGCAACCCACATATACAACTAAGTGTCAGAGCAACAAAAGCCACGTGAAAAACTCAATAAAACTGATTTTATCTCTCTCCCTCGCACACACTGTCCTCTCTTTAAAAATAAAAAAAAAAAGGAGGAAATCACAGTGAGAAGAAAAGAACACTTAAAAAAAAAGATTTAAGCTAGGCACAGTGGCACACAACTGTAATTCAGGGTACTTGGGAGGCAGAGGCAGGAGGATCACAAATTCCAGGCCAACCTAGGCAACTTAGCGAAACCCTGTCTCAAAATAAAAAGAGCCAGGGATGTAACTTAGTAGAGCACCCCTGGGTTCAATCTCCAGTACCAAGAATACCAGTGGGGGAAAACAAAAGCTTAAAAAAAGCCTTGAAGAATGCTTTCATGGCTATACACACAACCACTGCAGAAAAAGCTCCACAAGGAGATAAAGGGAGAAAGAAAGCAAGAGCAATGTGGTACCAGAAGTCAGGGAAGAGGGTCTCCATGAAGGAGAAGAGTAGCAGCAGGGTAACTTGTGGCTCAGAAATCAACTGAGAGCTGTAAATGGTATCATCAGTGGAAACTTTTCAAGAGCAGCTAGGATAGTGGTAGGATTAGAAATCACATCCCCAGTTCAAAAAGAAAAAGAGAGAATGAGCGAGAGAAAAGAAAAAAATAACCCAGGTGTAGTGGCACACTCCTGGAATCCAGCAACTCGAGAAGCTGAGGCAGGAGGATCACAAGTTCAAAGCCACCCTCAGCAACTTGGTAAGTCCCTGAGCAACTCTGCAAGACCATGTCTCAAAATAAAATCTAAAAAAGGGGGCTGGAACCGTGGCTGTCAGTTACAGTGGTTGCCTGGCATGAGAAATACACGGGTTCAAACCCCAGCACCACATACACAACAGAAAGGTGAAGCAACAAAAGCCACATGAAGGGGCTGGAGCAGTGGCTCAGCGGTTTCAGCGCTTGCCTGGCAAGCACGAGGACCTGGGTTCAAATCCCAGCACTACGTACACAACTAAGTGTTGGAGCAACAAAGGACATGTGAAAAACTGAGTAAAGTTGTTTCTCTCTTAAAAAAAAAAAAAAAGCCACATGAAAAACCAAATAAAAATTTGATTCTCCCTTTCTCTCTCACTGTCCCTCTCTTAGGGGGGGAAAAAAGAAGAAGAAGAAGAAGAAGCAAGTCCTGTCATGTGCTATAAAGTGAATGAAATCTTCTTTGTTTTGTTTTGTTTTTTAAGAGAAAGAGAGGGAAAGTGAGAGAAAGAGAGAATCAACTTTATTTAGTTTTTCATCTGGTTTTTGTTGCCCCACCACTTAGTGTACATGGTGCTGGGGTTTAAACCTGGGTCCTGGTGCATGCCAGGCAAGCGTGATACCACCACGCCACCGCTCAGCCCCCGTGCCCTCATTGGTGATTAATATAAGGCCGTGTGCTGTGAGAACTGCTGTTTTCTTTTTAAAGCCCCCATGGATGAATCTTATGCTGAAGAAAATAAGCCAGTCACAACAAGTAAAAATACTGCATGATCCCACTTATATAAGGAGTCTAAAGTAGTCAAATTCTTTTTTTTTTTTGAGAGAGAATCAATTTTATTTATTTTTCATCTGATTTTTGTTTCTCCAACACTTAGTTTTGTAAAAAAAAAATTCTTAAAAACATGCAGGAGGCTTAGGCAAGAGGATCAACAAGTCTGAAGTCAGCCTGGGCAACTTAGCAAGATCCTGTCTCAAAATAAAATTTTTAAGGGTGGAGTGGTAGCTCAGCAGTGAACAGCACTTGCCTAGCATGTGCAAAAACGCAGGTTGGAACCCCAGCACCGGGTACACAATGAAATTGTGTACAACAATTTCAACAACAAAGGCCACATGAAAAACTAAATAAAAGTTGATTCTTTCTCTGTTTATCACTGTCCCTCTCTCTCTTTAAAAATAAATAAATAAATAAATAAATAAATAAAAAATTTTAAAGGCCTGGGGGGCGACTGGAGCAGTGGCTCAGCAGTTGGAGCATTTGCCTGGCATGTGTGAGAACCTGGGTTTAAACCCCAGCACCACATACAAAACTAAGTGTCAAAGAAACAAAGGCCAAATGGAAAAATAAAATTAAAGTTGATTTTCTCTCTCACTCTCTCCCTCTTTAAAAAAAAGAAAAAAAGTCTGGGGGTGTAGTTCTGTGATAGAACACTAGCCTAGCATGTGAGAGGCCCTGGGTTCAAAACCTAGGACACAATCTTAAAAAAAAGGAAAACAGTACTTGGTTCCAGAGTACTTGCTTTCTGTGACAGAGGGCCAATTCTGTTGACAACCAAACTAGGGTATTTCCAACAGTGACAGCAATCACCAAGACACTGCTGCAGCTTGAGCATTCCATCACACAGCTTCATCAGACATTCAGGGCAAGATAAACAACAAAACAATTTCTTCACTGGGGCTTCAAACAGTTGTTGTTTACATAAACAACTTGTTTCTCAAAAAATATACATATTCACTGATGAACACAATTTATTAATGAAGAACTATATCCTAATCACCAAAATATACAAGACATTAAGTGAAAATCGATGAAGAGCTGATTATCTTAGACTGTGTTAATAAAATGAATGTTCAGTTTTTACTTCTAAGAAAATATATACATAGTCCTAGTGTCAGACTTTGAAGGACAAAGTTTAGTCATCCAACTTCACTAGTTAAATATCTGGGACACATTAACACCCCAAGACATTAAAAATCTTGATCTTTTTTTAATTTCTCATTTCCAAGAGCACGGGGAAGCCTATGAACTAAAATTAGCTCTCATGTGCAAACCAGCAATTTATTCATTCCATCAGTCTTTGTTATTTGTTACACATCCAGCTTCACAAAATAGCCTACTGTTAACTGCTCAAGTCCAATTTCCCCAGAAGGACTCCTGCTCTGCTACTTGATGAATACAGAGTTATGTTACAGATGGCTTTTGGAATCATACTTTTCTCCCTGCCACCAGTTCTGGGGACTAAGCCAGGGATACTATACCACTGAGCTATGTTCCCAGCCTTTCTGAATTTTAAGACAGGGTCTTGGGGCTGGAGCGGTGGCTCAGCGGTTTCAGCGCTTGCCTGGCAAGCACAAGGACCTGGATTCAAACCCCAGCACCACGTACACAACTAAGTGTTGGAGCAACTAAGGCCATGTGAAAAACTAAATAAAGTTGTTTCTCTCTTTCTCTGTCTCCTTCACTGTCCCTCTCTCTTAAAAAAAAAAAAAAAAAAGACAGGGTCTTGCTAATTTTTCTAGGCTGGACTAGACTTTGAGATCCTCCTGCCTCAGCCTCCCAAACGGCTGGAATTACAGGCTTATACTACCTCACCTGGCGGAAGGATACATTTCTATAATCCATGATTGAAACAACAATCATTCAAATACTGAAGATGCTAAACCTGATAAAATAACAACAAACGTGAAAGCCTCCCAACTTTACTCCAATGTCACTTTCTAGTCACTAGATCATCACTGAGGTCTAAAAATGGTAGTCACTCAAGCACCAATACTGAGTTTTTGGTTTAAAAACAAACAGTTAACTGTCAGACTCTCTTCAAACGCAACTGATAGAACTCAAGTAAAATGCACACTGTACCAATGAAGATGATTATTATGAAAAACACAAACAAAAACCTAATTGTAATGGTCTGATATGATTAGAACAAAGTAGTGACAGGTACAGGGAAGAAAAATAGAAATATCACATCACCTATATTCATCACCTTAATTATTTCAGGCTTAATAACAATGAGTATTTATCATTAAGTAAGTGCCTACAATGGGCTCATCTCTATACACGCTTTATTGGTAATCTTTATGACAATCATTCAATTTATATCCTTTTTTACCTTTTAAAAAATAAAACTATGAAAATTATCTAAAATCTTCACAGCTGTTAAGTGGCACCTTCAAGACTGACACTTCAGATGACTGACTTAGAAGAACCTTCTTTTCCACAACACCCACTTATTCCCTTAAGAGAGCACTTAAGAGCTGAGCAAATAAATGATACTCTAACCCATCTCAGGTCTCAGATCTAGTCTGAAATTCCTTTTCCATAATTAGGTGAGTTTATAGTTTAGTGATTCTTTCACACATAATAGAGTCAAATAAAAAGTCATCATAAAAATGAGGAACATTCCCTCAATGCAAAGAATCACGAACAACTCCAACCTAAGCAAGCAGGAAGGCAAATGATGCCTGAGAGCAGCTAGGTCACTTACACTAAAGAGCACTTCCTTCTCTTATGGTTACCACAGGTTCCTTCCAAATATACTGTGTCGAAGTCTAATATTCCCATGCCCTGAGCATGTAATATATTCTAATGTGCTTTTCCCTAAAATAATAAATGAATAAATTAACATGCTGTGTACAGTGGTCCACACCCATAATACCAGCAATTAGGGAGGCTAACATAAGAAGGATCACAAATTGGGTAATTTAGCAAGTCCCTGTATTAAAAAAAAAAAAAAAATGCTGGGGTGTATCTCAGTGGTAGAACATACAAATTCAATTCCCCACTACCATAAATAAATAAACAAGCACAGTGCCAACTAAAAATATGTTCATATTGATCCTACCTTTAAAAAAAAAAGGAATTCTCTTCAAGATTGTCTTATCTATCCTCTTCCCAACTCTTCACAAACATATTTGTTTTTCCCTGCAAAAAGTCTTAAAATTTCTTTTATCTATTTCAAAACAACCAGTTTGAATGCCAGACCTCATAACCTTTTCCCTGTCTATGCATGGTGTATCAGCACAGATATTCCAATTTTGTTTTAATACTTAAGTATCATATTTTATAATCTATACAGTATTCCACTGTATGGCAGTATGGAACTGTATTATGAGACTCTGCATACTAGATATTGACTTATTTCTGATTTTCCTTGTTATATATTCCTTAGGATAAACATCCTTGAACATTCATTGTTTCTAAGTATGTTTTGGGGTTTGTTTTTTTTTTGTACCAGGTATTGAACTCCGGCGTGCTTAACTAGTTACTGAGCTACATCCCCCAGTCTTTATTTTTTCTTTTTATTTTACTCTATTTTTTTAAAAAAGAGAGAGGGCTACAAAGGTAGCTTAATAGCAGAGCACTTGCCTGGCATGCACAAGGTCCCAGGTTTGATCCCCAGTACCACATATACAAATAAATAAATATTGATTCTCTCTTTATTCTCTCTCACTTTCCCTCCCTCTCTGTTAAAAAAAGAAAAAAAGAAAGACCAGTTTGGTCAACACAAAGAAATCCCATCTAAGGAACAACAAAAACAAAAGAGAAGGGAACTGGAAAGGTGGTTGAGTGGTTGGAGCACTTGCCTGGCATGCACAAAGACCCAGTTTCAAACCCCAGCACTACATATACAGCTAAATATCAGAGTTAAAAAACAAAAAAACTGATGAAAAAATAAATAAAATTGGGGGCTGGAGTGGTGGCTCAGCAGTTACAGTGCTCGCCTACAAGTACACAGGTTCAAACCCTAGCATCACATACACAACGAAGTCTCAGAGCAACAAAAGTCATATGAAAAACTACATAAAATGGACTGATTCTCTCTCACTGTCCCTCTCTTTAATAAATAAGTAAATTTGATTCTCCTCTTTCTTAAAAAGTTCAAAATTATAGATTAAAGATTTGAACTCTTCCTCAAGAAAAAGACTGCATACAAAACATATTTTTGTCTTTGAAACATACATGAATCCTCTTAAAGTCTATAAGGGTCATTTCCTTTTATTTCTGTCTACTTGGTTGGAAACACAAGGAAAATGTCTATGAATTACATCAAACACATTTTAAATGGGATATAGATAGATAGATACAGGTATAGATATAATGTATATGCATAGAATTTGCAATCCTCCTGCCTCAGGAGCCACAGGCACGTGCTACCATGCCAGGCTCACTCTTCCACTTTTCTTTTCTTTTTTTTTTTTTTTAAAGAGAGAATCAATTTTAATTTTTTTTTCCATCTGGCCTTGGTTTCTCCAACACTTTGTTGTATATGTGGTGCTGGGGTTTGAACCTGGATCCTCAAGCATGCCAGGCAAGCACTCCAACTGCTGAGCCATCGCTCCAGCCCCCACCCTTCTACTTTCTGTCTTTTCTCTCTCCCCCTGCCTAGCCCCCTTCCTAGTCCCTTATAATCCCTTTTCTATGTTCAGTTTTTGTTTGTTTTTAAGTTTCCACATGAGAGAAAACATGTGTATCTATCCAACCTTCTGTATCTGACTTGTTCTACTTAACATGTTGCCCTCTGGTTCCATCCATTTTCCCACATTTCACTCTTTATGGTTGAAAGATATTCCATTGTATATATATACATACCATATTTTCTCATCTGCTCATCTGTTGACACACACCTGAGCTGATTCCATATCTCAGCTATTATAAGTAGTACTACAACAAACATTGGTGTATGCAGATATCTCTTTCATATACTGACTTCATTTCTTTCACATATATACCCAGGAATGGGATAACTAGTCTTTACAGTAGTTCTATTTTTAGTTTTCTGAGGAATTTTCATACTTTTTTTCATAGTAGCTGTACTAATTTACATTCCTTCCAACAGTATGTAAGGATTCCTTTTTTTCCACACCCTCACCATCATTTGTTAGAAAACCTTTTTTTGTTTTTTTGGTACCAGGATTGAACCCAGGGTCACTTAACCACCAAACCACACCCCCAGCCCAATTTTTATTTTTATAGCATCTCATTAAATTGCTTAGGACCTCACTAAGTTGCTGAGGCTGGCCTTGAAGTTGCAATACTCCTTCCTCAGCCTCCTGAGCTGCTAGGATTACAGAAATGTGCAACTGCACCCAACTGTACCATTTTCTTACGATATAAACTCACCCTCTTTTTCTAACTTGATGTTTTTCTGCCTTGTGTTCTATTTTAACTGACTTACAGAACTTTCATTAACCTAGTACATTTTTCTCATCACTTTTTCATTTTTCTATAATACTGTTTAGGTATTTGCTAATGTGTGATGTACCTCCTCAAAATTCATGTATTGGGGGGGCTGGAGTGGTGGATAAGCGGTTATGACTCTCGGGCACGAAGACATAGGTTCAAACCCCAGCACCACATACACAACAAAGTGTCGGAGCAACAAAAGCCACGTGAAAAATACATAAAACTGATTCTCTCTCTCATTGTCCCTCTCTCTTAAAGCAAAAAAAAAAAAAAAAAAAAAAAAAAAATCATGTGGGAAGCTTAATCCCTAATTCATCAGTGTTGGGAGGTAGGAACTAACAGGAGGTATTTAGGTCAGGAGGACTCTGCCCCCCCCATAAACAATTAAAGCAACTATAAAAAGGACTTACAAGGCTGGGTTTACCCCTCCAACCTTCCACTATATGAGAAGGCACTAATCAAATGCTGGGTCCTTGAACTTGGACTTCCCAGCCTCTAGAACTTTGAGAAATAAATTTCTATTCTCTATAAATTACCCAGTCTTAAGTATTCCACTACAGCAGCACAAGGACAAAGACGTATGCCATCTATATATGACATGTAATTTAACAGGAATTATTTTCATGTACTTAACAAATATATATATAATTAAATGTTAAGAAATCTTGGGGCTGGAGCGGTGGCTCAGCGGTTGCAGTGTTTGCCTGGCATTCGCGAGTACGCAGGTTCGAACCTCAGCACCACGTACACGACTAAGTGTCAGAGCAACAAAACCAGATGAAAAAACTAAATAAAATTGATTCTCTCTTTCTCTCACACTCCCTCCCTCTCTCCCTCTCTCTCTCTTTAAAATAAATAAATAATAAAAAGCATTTAAAAAAAAAAAAGAAAGAAATCTTAAAACTCCTTAAGGGCTAGGAATATACCTAAGTGGTAGAGCACTCTCTAGCACACATGAGGCCCTGGATTCAGTTCAGAGAACTGGGGCAAAAAAAAAACCCTCCTATGGTTTCTCAAGGTCTGAGGAATCAAGTCCATTGTAACTGGCATGCTATGAAAGGCTTTTTGTAATCTGGTCTTTGTTTTCCCTTCAGTATCAACTTCTGTTATTCCCCAATCTGCTATCCTATATCCAAACTTACCACACCTATTTTCTATACTTGGATTTCTTTTCCCACTTCTATTCAAACTCTGGTATTCAGCTTCTAACCATCCCGCCATCACTGCTGTGTCCCTCGCTTCATACTTCTATACTAAAAAAAAAAAAGAGAGAACCAGAGGGACAGTGAGAAAGATAATTTTTATTTAGGTTTTTTTTTTTTTAAGAGAAAGGGACAGTGAGAGAAAAATAATTTTATTTAGTTTTTCATGTGGCTTTCGTTGCTCTGAGACTTCGTTGTGTACATGGTACTGGGGTTTGAACTCACATACTCGCGCATGCCAGGCAAGCACCGTAACCGCTGAGCCACCGCTCCAGCCCTTTTATTTACTTTTTCATGTGGCTTTTGCTGCTCCAACACTTTGTTGTATACATGGTGCTGGGGTTTGAACCCATGGCTTCACACATTCCAGGTAAGTGCCATCACTACCGAGCCACCAAACCACTGCTCCAGCCACCAGACTTCCATTTTTTTAATTTACTATGAAATATTACACTTGTATCACAGACTTCTCAGATCCAAAACACCCAAAACTGAAAATATCTCCCTAGCCAAGCACAATGGCACGCCTCTGTAATCCCAGCAGTTTGGGAAGTTGAGGCAAGAGGATTGCCAATTTCAAAGCCAGTCTCAACAACTTAGCAAGACCTTAAGCAACTTAGCAAGACCCCATCTCAAAATAAAAAATAAAAAGGATTGGGATGTAGCTCAGTGGTTTAAGTGCCCCTGGGTTCAATTCCCACTACCAAAAAAAAAAAAAAAAAAAAAGGGGGAAAAAATCATCTCCCTAAAACCATCTCATCCCTCATTGCTTCCATACTCCAGGAAATGTCACTATCATCTATCCTCTTGCTAAGATGGAACCCCAATACCAAACTTGGCTCCTCTGTTCTCTTTCAATTTTCATCATGTCTTGCTAATTCTATACATGAATTTTTCTGCCTAGTTGGGGTCACCAATATATCGAATCTGTATTACTAAAACCATTTCCTACCTACCTCTCTTTATTTCCCCTGCATCCATCCTCCACAATGCCCTAGAATGCATCTGTTTAAACAAAATTCTGAACATATTATTACCCTGCTTTAAAACTAGTTGTGAGAAATAGGAAGTCTGATGGTCCAGTTTCAGAATGCAGCCTTAAGGTTCGCATATAAAAGGAAATCATCTTAAGTCAAGAAACCATGAGGCTAGGAGGAGGTCATGTTTAATACACCCCAATGTGTGTCTCCTTACACCTATAAGCACCACCCACTTCCTTACCCAGCCTACCTTCTTTGGCTTTCCATCCTGCCTACGTACTTCCTGTACCAGGCCCTACCCAATCTTAGCTGATCAAGTACATTGTACCCCTGAGCGCCTCCAATAGGAGTGAGGGGCAGGATTACATCAGACTGGGGATAAATACCCAAGGATTTCTGTGGTGCAGTGAGCAGGCTTCAGAACCCTCCTTGAAAGCCCACCCTCCCATGGGAGTAAAATCTGCCTTGCTCACCTACCTCTGACCACGTTTGCTTTATTGCAAACCAGGTATTTCTGAGGCTAGTGGATAACGCAGCCAGGCGCAGTGGTGCATGCCTGTAATCCCAGTAATATTAGGAGGCGGAGGCAGGAGGATCACAAGTTTAAAGTCAGCCTCAGGAAATTAGTGAGGACCTAAGCAACTCAGTCTTGAAATTTAAAAAAGGGCTGGGGATATGGCTGAGTGGTTAAGTGCCCCTGGGTTCAATCCCCAGAACAACAACAACAAACTAGTGATAAGGATGGGTAACCTTGCAATACATTTTTTTTTTTTAAAGAAAGAAGGGACAGTGAGAGAGAGAGAGAAAAAAGAAGAGCAATTTTTATTTAGTTTTTCATGTGACTTTCATTCCTCTAACACTTTGTTGTGTACGTGGTACTGGGGCTTGAACCCGGGTCCTCGTGCTTGCCAGGCAAGCGCCGAAACCACTGAGACACCACTCCAGCCCATACATTCTTAATATAAATTCTGAACTCCTTTGTGGGTCTTCCTAAAGTACCGTAAAGTATAATTCTCCCAGGCTCATCTGTCTTGTCCACTATACCCCTGCTACTTGGGGATCTGTGCATGTGCTACTCTTTCTGCTGGGAACACTCTTCCTTATAACTGGCCAACTCTTTTTTTTTTTTTTTAATTTTTTTTTTTTTAAAGAAAGAGGGACAGTGAGAGAGAGAGAGAGGGAGAGAGAGAAACAACTTTATTTAGTTTTTCATGTGGCCTTTGTTGCTACAACACTCAGTTGTGTACGTGGTGCTGGGGTTCAAACTCTCAGGTCCTCGCGCATGCTAGGCAAGCGCCGTAACCGCTGAGCCACCACTCCAGCCCCTTTAACTGGCCAACTCTTAACTCCTTCTTTAGAACACAGCGGCAACCATTTGTTTCACATCATTCTCTAAATTAAAATGCTTCCATAGTATACTAGATTCTGCCACAACGCAAGTTTAGCAGCTTATTTGTGCACTTTCCCCACTAGTATTTAAACTCCAAACATAGCACTGTCATTCTAGTTTATTATGGCATTCCTAGAACTGAGCACAATGTGGCTAATCAACAGATTTTAGTTGAATAATAAAATATTTCAGCCAGCCTCAGCAACTTAGCAAGGCCCTAAGCAACTTATTGAGACCCTGTCTCAAAATAAAATATAAAACAAGCGGCTAGGGATGTGATTCAGTAGTTAATCATTCCTAGGTTCAATTCCTGGTACCAAAAAAATTTTAAAACGCTTGCTCTCCAGCTTGACCTTACTAGGAAGTAAAATCTTTATGAGGAAGAACCTAGAGAGAGATTCTTCAGCTCTTTCCTCTCTCTTTCATGTCCCCGTGGCCATGAGGTGAGCAGCTTTGCTGTAACACATACTCCCAGACATGATGCACCTCTCTGTATAGATTGATTTATCTCAGGTATTTGTCACAATAACAGAACACATATAACTACGAACTAAAAATTTAAGAACAATGGTAGGGATGATATAAACAAACAAAAATGCCAATTCAACCCTTTTGAAGTAATCTCCACAGTAAGAGACCAAAGTAATTCTTTAGGGTATGCAAAGAAAATATTAGAATTTCTTTTTAAATATACTTTTTTATTTCTGTTTTGAAGTATTCTGATGAAAGTTAAGGATCAATTAACTCCCCCCAAAATTAACATAAACCTATTTTTTAAAAAGTTCAATGTGATTTTAAGAGTATCAGGATACCCATCAGTTAAATCCTACCTTAGGGCCTCCATTTCTAAAGCCATAAGGACAATGCTCAGAGTACAAAGGTCAGCAAGATGCCCCAAGCTTTGTGATCCTACTATTTTTTACCTCCCCTTCCCCTCAAACCCTGCTCCTCTTTTACCATCTCTCTCTCCAAAAATGCTGACATGTCCAATTCCCTTTATAAGCGTATAGTGAACACAGTCAAAGACAACTCCATTTCATGGGTATAGTACATACATCCTATACCCTTATCATAATAAATCCTACCATTTCTTAAGGCACCCATACTTTTTTTCCTTCCCCGCACCCCCCACCTTGAGGGGAGTGATTTTGAAGATTTTGTTGTTGGTGGTGTTTTTTTTTTTTTTTTTTAGGAGATTAAATTCAGGGCTTCACACATGCTAGGTAAATACTCGATCACTGAGTTATATCCGCAACCCTTTTTATTCTATTATGAGTCAGGGTCTTGCTAAATTGCCTAGGCTGCCCTTGAACTTGTGACCTTCCTGCCTCAGTCTCTGAATAAGCTGCCTGATTGGCACTAGGGGCTGAACCCAAGACTTCACACATGCTAGGCGAGTGCTCTTAAACCCCCAGAATTATTATCTTAATTTTCAAAAATTAACCTTTTTCCACGTAGGGTAGCACACACCTGTAATCTCAATAATTTGGGAGGCAGAGGCAGGAAGAGCATAAATTCAAGCCCAGCCACAAGAATTTAGCAAGATCCTCACTCAAAATAAAAATAGAGGGCTGGAGATTTCGCTCTGGGTTGAATCCCAGCACTACAAAAAAATATTTTTTTAAGTTAACCTTTAAACCTAAAATTAGCAAAATCTTAAGTATTTGTGAAATTCATTTTGATACTCTGGTTATTATTTGCCTAACTCACATCAAAATAAACACATACTTCTTAAAATAATGTCTTTAGACTCTCATCAGTCACCAAGTTTTAGATCACACAGAGCACAATCCTAGCCTCTACTATCATTTTGGGATATCTGCAGGGTAAATAGTAATTTGGACAGCAAAATAATAATAATAATAAGCCAGATGAAAGCTCAAAAACATCAGGTTCAATCCTTTCATTTAACACATTCTAAAAAAAACTGAGGCAGAGTGCACCGGTGCAGGCTTGTTATCCGAGCCATTAAGGAGGCTGAGGCAGGAGCATCACAAATCTGAGACTGGACCTAGCAATTTAGCAAGATCCTCAGCAATACAGCAAGACCCTGTCCCAAAAAAAAGGACTGAGGATCTAAGGATGCAGCTCAGTGGTACAACTTGCCTGGATTCAATCCCCAGTAAAAAAAAAAAATAAATTAAAAATAAAAAATTGAGACCTAGGGAAGTTCAGTGACTACCCAAAATCACATGAGATATTTAATAAAATGTTTACTTGAATCAGTGCAGCCTGCTTTCCATTACATAATGTCCATTCAGATCACACTGGAACAACAGAGTGTTAATGACTTCATCTGTTACCTACCTTACTCTTCCACTCAGATTTATGTGAACATGCTGCTTAAAATCTGGATATTTGGATGCCAGATATGCAAAATCAGGAGGTTTGTCCTTGTATCTATTTCTTGCATGCATTGATTTACTCAGAGCCATCTTTAAAAAGAAGAAAAGAAAAAGATAAGCATAATTAGTTGAAAAAACATTGATGGGAAAAGTTGTGGAAACCAAATCAACAGTTATAGCCAACACACCTTTTCCAGTTGTCAGAAAGTAGAAATCATATTTTGAAAATGTACCCAACAAGTAAGCACATGAAAAAATGCTCAACACCACTAGTCATTAGGGAAATACGAATCAACCACAATGAGATACCACTATGCGCAAACTGGGATAGCTATTACAAAAAAAAAAGTAAAAAACAGAAAATGTGTGTTTGCAAGGATGCATAGAAACTGGTGCCCCGATGCATTACTGATAGGAAAATAAAATAATGTTATAGTTACTGTGGGAAAAAGAGTTTGGTGATTCTTTAATAAAACACAGGGCTGGACCTGCTCATCTGTATTCCACTTGCCTGCATGTGTGAGGACCTGGATTCAAACCCCAGCACTACATACACAGCTAAGTGTTGGAGAAACGAAGATGAAGATCAGATTAAAAAAAAAAACAAAACAAAAAAACCTAAATAAAGTTGATTCTCTCTCTTTCTTAAAAAAAAAGAAAAGAAAACTTAACCATAGGAGCTGGAGAGGTTGCTCTGCAGTTATGGCACTTGCCTGGCATGCGTGAGGACACAGGTTCCAACTCCAGAACCCCATGCACAACAAAGTGTTGAAGCAACAAAGCCACATGAAAAACTAAATAAAATTGATTCTCTCTTTCTCTCTCACTGTCTCTCTAAAAGAAATAATAATAATTTTTAAAAAATTAAAAGTTAAACTAGAAGCTGGGCTTGGTAACACACACCTGTCATCCCAGCAGCTCAGACTGAGGTAGAGGATCACAAGTTCAACACCAACCTCTGCAACTTTTGGAGGTCCTGAGGAATTTAACAAGACCCTTTCTCAAAATAAAATAAAAAAGGGCTGAGATGTGAGATGTGACTCAGTAGTTAAGTGTCCCTGGGCTAAATCCTGCTACCCAAAAAGAGGAGGGGAGATCTTGGAGATGTAGTTCAGTCAATCCCCAGTTCAAAAAAAAAAAAAAAAAAAAAAACAACTGAAGGTATTTTTGAGATGAAACTAAATTTTAACTAGGCAAAAGATATGTTTGTATATATATACAAAGCAAAAAATAACACAGTAGGGGCTGGAGAGGTGCACTTGCCTGGCATGCACATGGACACAGGTTTGAACCCCAGCACCATGTACACAACAAAGTGTCGGAGCAATGAAAGCCACAATAAAACTAAATAAAAATGATTCTCCCTCTCTCTCTCTCTAAAAAGAAAAAAACAACAACACAGTAACTCCCGTGGCAGCAAACTGAACAAAACCAGAGTTTTGTTACCTGTGGGGAAAGGTAACTTGTACCGAAGGAAACAGTGACAAGGTTCAAGCCAAATTCCAAAGCAAACTTCTCAACACCACTAGGCAAAGAATCTATGTGTTGTCGTCCCCTTCAAGAATTTAAACTAATGGGGAATTGGGGATTTAGCTCAGTGGCAGAGCACTTGTCTAGCATGCGCAAGGCCCCAAGTTTGGTCCTCAGCCCTGAAAAAAAAAAAAAAAGAATTTAAACTAATGAAAAGTAAAGAAATAAAAGTGGATTCATGGGCTGGAGTGGTGGCTCAGCAGCTGGAGCGCTTGCCTGGCATACGCGAGGACCCAGTTAGAACCCCAGCATCACATACACAACTAAGTGTCAGAGAAACAAAGGCCAGATGAAAAAATAAAGCTGATTCTCTCAATTCTCTCACTCTCCCTCTCTCTTTAAAAGAAAAAAAAATGCCAAGAAAATCCAGAGGGCTTTTTTTCTTTTTTAGAGAGAGAGGGACATTGACAAAGTCAAGGTTTTTTTGTTTTGTTTTGTTTTTTTTAAAGAGAGAAGGACAGTGATAGAATCAATTTTATTTACTTTTTCATGTGGCCTCCGTTGTTTTGACACTTTGTTGTGGACATGGTGCTGGGGTTCAAACCTATGTCCTTGCACATGCCAGGCAAGTGACACAACCACTGAGCCACCTCTCCAGCTCCAGGGTGTTACTCTGACACTTCAACACTTCATTGTGTACGTGGTGCTGGGGTTTGAACCCACATCATAGCAAATGCCAGGCAAGTGCCTTAAATGCTAAGCTACCACTCCAACCTGAAAATCTGCAGTCCTATAGAGCAGCTGGCTACCTTAGAGTGAGCCCTCACTGTGGTCACCTGGGCCCAGAGTAACAAGTCATTTCCCTGCATGTTCCCCAGTATAACTAACTGTCTTCCTATGGAACTCTTCATAGTACCTTAAGAAAGAATGCCAAGGGGCTGGAGCTGTGGCTCAGCGGTTATGGCACTTGCCTAGCAGGTGTGAGAACCCAAGTTCAAACCCCAGCACCACATACACAACTAAGTGTCTGAGCAACAAAGTCTACATGAAAAACTAAATAAAACTGATTCACTCTTTCTCTCACTGTCCTTTGCTCATTAAGAAGAAAAAGAATGGGGGTTGCAGATTTAGCTCAGTGGCAGAGCGCTTGCGTAGCATGCGCAAGGCCCCGAGTTAGGTCCTCAGCCATAAAAAAAAAAAAAAAGAAAAGAAAAGAAAAAAAAGAATGGGGCTGGGGAATTAGCTCAGTGGCAGAGCGCTTGCCACTGGCAGAGTTCGATCCTCAGCCCTGAAAAAAAAAAAAAGAAAAAGAATGCCAAAATTTTGAAGATGGCTGTTTAGACTGAGTTTTGTTTTCTCCTGAAAGTGACATCAGAGGCAGAGGCTCCTCTGCCTGTGCAACTGGGTTACTCATCATAGCTATTGTGCTTCTCTCCTTCTTTGGGAGCTTTTGCTCTTTTCAGCCCTGGGCTTGGAGGTGACAAGGAGTGGGTAAGAAGAGGACAGTGACCCTGTGACTAGACCTGATGGGCTGTGGAGGGGAGGGGAAATGCCTGTGTAAGGAGTTTTGGTTCTTAGTGTTTCTAATACTCTGTAGACCATTGGGCTACTAATTCACCTGTCTTTCTAATGTGACTCTTCCAAACAGGGTGATGGAATAAATTGATTTTTAAAAATTAATTGGGGGAAAAAATTGAGTGTAGGGACTCAAACAGACACACATACATCAATATTCAAAGCACCATTATTCACAATAGCAAAATGGAAGCAACAACCCAAGTGTACAAATGATTGTACAAATATATACGTGCACTTTTCTTTCTTGATGGTACCCAGTGGCGCTCTACTACTGAGCTATCTCTCCAGCCCTGTTTTTTATTTTGAGATAGCATTTCACTAAATGGCTGAGGTGGGCCTCAAACTTGCCATCCTCCTTCCTTAATCTCCTGAGTTGCTGGGATTACAGCATCAGCCACCCTGCCCAGCTGTACCATATGTTTTCATGACTTAATGAATCTTGCCAGGCGCGGTGGCACTCATATTTAATCCCGGTGGCTTGGGAGGCTGAGACAGAAGGATTGCAAGTTCAAGGCCAGTCTCTGCGACTTAGCAAGACTGTTTCAAAACAAAAAATATAAAGGGATAGAGACATGGCTCACTGGTTAAGCACCCCTGGGTTCAATCCCTGGTACAAAAAAAAAAAAAAAAAAGAATCCTGAATCCTGCCAGGGGTGGTGGCACCTACCTATAACCCCAACCCCCAACCACACAGGGGACTAAGGCAGAAGGATCACAATTTGAAGGCCAGCTTCAGTAACTCAGCAAAACCCTGTCTCAAAATAAAAAGGGCTGGAGATATAGCTCAGTGGTAGAGCCCTCTTGGGCTCAATGTTCAGAGTCACCAAAAGAGAAAAAAAGAATCTTTTTCTTAAATTAAGGGGGCAGGAATGAAAATTACTTTAAAAGCACCAAAATGGGGGCTGAAGCAGTGGCTTGGCGGTTACCACGCTTGCCCAGCATGAGTAGAATACATGAGTTCAAACCGCAGCACCACGTACTCAACGAAGTGTTTGAGCAACGAAGGCCATGTGAAAAACTCAATAAAAATTGATTCTCTGTCTATCGCTCTAACTGTCCCTCTAAAAAAAAAAAAAAAAAAAAAGCACCAAAAGTGGGCTGAGAAAAGGCCAAAGAAAGAGCTAGCTTATAAAAGGCCCTGGGTCTCATTTGTCAGCATGAAATAAACAAATAAATAAATTTTTTAAAATGAACATAAAAGCAAAGTGACAGAAGGCAGCCATGAACATTATAGTTACAGGGTTTTTGTTTGTTTGTTTTTAAGAGAGAAGGACAATGAGAGTGAGAGAGAGAGAGAGAGAAAAAGAATCAATTTTATTTAGTTTTTCATGTGGCCTTCATTGCTCCAAAACTTCGTTGTGTACATGGTGCTGGGGTTTGAACACATGTACTTGCATGTGGCAGGCGAGTGCCATAACCACTGAGCCACCACTCCAGCCCCAAAAGTTTAGTTTTTACAGTGGACTGGTAGTGTACCATAAAATCATTAACATTTGAAAAGTATCTCCTGTTTCAATATTTTTTTGCTTTACAGAGAGATGGAGAGTGAGAGAGAGAGAAAGAGAATCAGTTTTATTCAGTTTTTCATGACACTTTTGTTGCTCTGACACTTCATTGAATATATGGTGCTGGGGTTTGAACACATGCATTCCAGGCAAGCACAGTAACTGCTGAGCCACACTCCAGCTCTGTTTCAATATTATAAATTTCAGTCTTATTCCTAGATAGCTAAAAACAAATGAAAACAAACATAATTTTATCTTTGCCCAGATTACAAAACGGAAAAAACTAATATGCTTACATAAAGGAATAAAAACTAGGGGGGCTGGAGTGGTGGCTCAGTGGTTATGGTGCTTGCCTGGCAAGCACAAGGGTGTGAGTTCAAACCCCAGCACCACGTACCCAATGAAATGTCTGAGGAATGAACGTCACATGAAAAACTAAATAAAGTTTTTTTCTCTCTCTGTCCCCTCTTTCATAAAAAAAAAAAAAAAAGGAAAAAAATGAAATAAAAACTAGGGGAAAAAAACAATGTCATGGTTTAATAAATGGTGGGGGGGCTTTTTATTTATTTTGGTGCTAATGGGTTGAACCTGGGTCAGGATTTCAGTCATATTAAGTATGCACTCTACCACTGAGATACATTCCCAACCCCAAGTAATATTAAAAAAAGTTTTAGTGTATGTCAATCTCTGAATGGAAATAATTTTTTCCACCTTTTTTTTCATTAATAAGCACTCATCTAAAAAGTATTCTACAAGCTAGTAATACAGGAGTCACTTAATAGTTCTCTCTCCCACTCCTATTCAAGAAATTAGTCCTGTGGGTTTTACCTGCAAAACACTTAAAATCCATCTCTTTTTCCTTAGCTCCACCAATATCAGCCAAGTAGTACAAACTACCTAAACAGCTAGAACAACTTATTAATGGGTCAGCCAGTCTGCACTCTTTTTTAAAGAGAGGACAGTGAGAGAGAGAAACAGAGAGAATCAATTTTTTTTTTTTATTGAGTTTTTCACATGGCTCTCATTGCTCTGACACTTGCTCTGTACATGGGTGCTGGGGTTTGAACCTGTGTACTTGCGCATGCCAGGCAAGCGCCGTAAACACCGAGCCACCACTCCAGTCCCCAGTCTGCATTCTTATTCTCACCATTCCTTCTTCTACCCTGCAGTGATCATTTCTTCTTCTTCTTCTTCTTTAATCATTTCTTTCTTCTTTTTCTAATACTGGGCATCAAACCCAGGGCATCCTACCTGCCAGGCAAGTGTTCCACCACTGAGTTACATCTCCAGCCTTTTTATTTTTTGGTACTGGGGATTGAAACCAGTGGCACTTTACCACTGACCTACATCCCCAGCCCTTAATTTTTATTTTGAGACAGGGTTTTACTAAGTTGTGTAGAGTGTCACTAAGTTGTGGAGACAGCCCTTGAACTTGCAATTCTCCTGCTTCAGCCTCCTGAGTCACTGGGATTACAGATGAACACCACCACCAGCTGGCAGTGTTCATTTCTATGCACAAAAATCTCTTTATTCCTCCAAACATCTGTTGCTACTTTCCCTTTCCTACTCTATGCTCCAGATATTCTGGTCTGCTTTCATTTTCTCTGCTGCATGGTGGTCTCTCTCATCATCTTCTGTTCTTACTGCCTACAAGATTCTCCTCATCTTTCACCTCTGAAGTCTCATGAACCTTCAAAGTCATACCCTAACCATTTTCTCAGACAGGCTTCCTCTGTCCCATAAAAGCCATAAGCCTACTCTATATGCTTTCAAAGCTCCTTGTACTTTCCCCTAAGAGATCTTCACCTTGCTATTATGTATTTACTTTATCTCTCTCTCTCTCACACACACACACACACACACACACACACACACAAAATCAGGCTGCAACCATATCCATCTTATTCTCACTTTATCTCTAGTAAGTGGCATACAATAAATATTTGTTGAGTAAATGAAGGTTAAGAGTCGCCTGGAAGTTTTTCAGCACACTGAGTTACCACTTTTTGGCCCTCATACTATCAGTGAAACTCACTATACACTGGTTTTAACTTTCTAACATTAACATGCCCTTTATAAACCATAAGTAAAGAGAACAGCATAAAACCACAAGTCCCAGTCCCTAAGAAAGAAAACATCTGAAAGAACAGTACTTTCCTTTTTTTTTCTTAGAGAGGGACAGTAAGAGAAAAAAAAAAAAAGAATCAATTTTATTTAGTTTTTCACGTAGCTTTCTTTGCTCCAACACTTCGTTGTTTACATGGTACTGGGGTTCAAACCCACATCCTCGCACATACTAGGCAAGTGCTGTAACCACTGAGCAACCGCTCCAGCACCATACTTTCCTTTCTTGTGATTCTGACCAGCAACAAAAAAGAAAGGTACTCTAACAATAATTTCAAGAGACACTGGTATACCAGGGATCTGCAAAACATTAAAGATGATACTAGCCCAGAGTGGCAGCGCACACCTATCATCCCAGCAGTTCAGGAGGCTGAGGAAGGAGGATAGGAAGTTCAAAACTAGCCTCATCAACTATAGTGAGGCCCTAAGCAATATAGTGAGAACACAGTCTCAAAAAAAAAAAAAAAAAATACTAAAGACTACATAGCTGACATCACTGCACATGCAACATGATACTCTGATATGTGTGAAATTACACATATCACAAATTCAGTTCATTTCCTGCATTACCGATACTGGTCAGAACAGATGCAGAATGAGTCAACAAAGCTGTTTCTTTGTTAGGTGCCCTCATAACATGTGGATTGGATTTTAACCTAAATATATCCGAGCTGGGTGTGGTGGCACAGGCCTGTAATCCCAGCAACTCCCAGGCTGAAGCAGGAAGATTTCAAACATAGCAAGGTCCTAAGCAATTTAGTGAGACCCTGTGTTAAAGTAAAAAGTAAAAGGACTGGCTGGGGAAGTGGCTCAGTGATTAAGTGCCTCTGGGTTCAATCCCCAGTAACTCCCCCAAATTAAACATATTCCATTTCTCAATATTTAGCTAGGTATCAACATTAGGTGGCATCAGCATCATTATGCCCCACTTTTTTCTAACCTAATCTACGTTTGCAGGCTTATTCTGCTCTAGAACCCAAGAAGTCACATTGGTCTTGCTATTCCCTAGCAAGCCCAGCACACTCAAGCCCTAGGGCTTTTGCACTTGCTGTTTAGTCCTTTGTTCTTGTTCAGGTCTTTGGTCACTCATAACCTTCTCATTGACAACTTTCCTGAGTACCCCATTTAAATGTGCAGTGAATGAACACACCTTGCTTTCCTTTCTAGTTTCAATCTTATACAGAGTTTACTCATTTAACATTCCACTTATATTAGTGACGTTTTAAAATCTGCCCTGCCAACAAACTTCATGAGGGAAAAGATTTTGTCTGCTTTGTTCATTGGGATATCACAAAGCCTAAAAAAGGGCCTGGGAGAGTAAGCACTCAACTATTTGTTGATTAGAAGAGCGTCAGAATTCTTTTCACTGTCCAGGTCGCTGAAATAAAGCATCCTTATTCTGAGTTGGCACTCCCCATCTGAGTCAGTCTAGAAAGCTAAAGTAGTAGTACTTTTGACGCTGAGGCTTCCACATTCTTTGATATTTCTCATTTCCATGCTTCTGTTTCCTTGGTTCCTCCTGACCCTTAACCGTCAACTACCATTTCTCTTAAAATGGAAGCTTGTAAAATTGACTAAATTCTGCTTTTAGAAAGTCCAATTCCCTTTCAACATATCCCTTCCACCTCGATCCCAACCTCCGTATTTTCTGTTCTCGCCTTTCCTCGTAAATTGGACTTTTTCCATTTGTCCCGCCACGGCCAGTTCTACTCCTTCCATGCCCTCATCTTACCCACTCAGTTTGCCTTCCTGCCTCAGTTTCAGAACGCTCTACGCGCCAACCCCGGAGGGTCTTCCCTACTTCAGTCTATTTGCCAACACCTCCCACCCATCCATCCACAGCACAACGGCGCGCGCACACACCCGCAGTAGAAGACAGCACCGCGCTAGCCCAGAACATGAGAATGAGGAACTCAGGTGACCCAAGGAATGTGACCCATGGTCACAACCGCATAAAGAGATGTGAAGCGACCCACCTCTGAGGCCGATGCTTCTGACCGACGACGCGTCTCTTGTGGGCCTGTGCAATCCCAGAATTTTTTAAGCCACATGCAGCGTGAAGCTCCTGGAAACGCAGATGTTACGCTCCCAGCGCGCCGCCATCTTATGAAGCTATCTAGCCTCGTGATTGGACAAGTCACTCTCGCGGTATCTATGGGCTAGTCGGGAAAAGTTCAAACTATCGCGATACCGGGGATTTGGGTCTCCTTTTCGACGGAAGCCTGGGTTTGGTAGCAAACCCGAGTGTGTGGCCGGAAGGGGACGCGTTCTCGAATCTTCTAAGAAATACGGTATTTTTATGTTGTTTTATGTTGTTTTGCGGTACAGCCACGAGTATTCTACCACCGAGTACACCCTCAACCTTTTTTTTTTTTAATTGTTAATTATTTTCAGTACTGGGGATTTAGCCCAGGAACAGTTTACCACCCAGCTACATTCCCATCCCTTTTTATTTTTTAGTTTAGTTACTTAGGGCCTCACTAAATTGCTGAAGCTGGCCTTGAATTTACGATCCTCCTGTTTCAGCCTCCCAAACAGTTGGGATTACGGGTGTGCGATATCGTTCCCAGCTGCCCTTTTTAATTTTTATTTTGAGTCAGGGTTTTGCTGAGTTACGAGGAGGTTGGCCTCTAATTTATGATCCTCCCACCTTAGCCTCCACAGTTGCAGGGTTTTACAAGCGTGCGTCGCCCCACTTCCTTTTAAGTGGCTTTCTGAACCCCGCTCTAGAGTTTCTAAATCATACCCTATGAAATTGAGCAAGAATATGAAGATGAGAAACTCAGGCTTTTGGGTGGTGGACAGTTAGTGCTTATTGTGCGACAGATCTCTATGTAATGCAAAATTTAATTTCAGTGGAAGAACTGAGGATCGGAGATGTGAAGTCGTTCAGGATCTTACATTCAGATGACATACAATTCATAAGGGTTTTTTTTTTTTTTAATCTCCACTGTCTTCTGTTAATGCACTTTATTTTTAACTAAGTTGTACTCACTCTTACACTCTGGTAAGTAGAGTGAATTTAGTCTTTCCATTTTACAGTGAGACAGAAGGGTTAATGATTTTGATTTTTGTTTTTTTTAAGAGAGGAGATGGAGCAGTGGCTCAGCGGTTATGCGGTTGCCTGGAATGCGAGAGGGTGTGGGTTCAAACTCCAGCACCATGTACAAAGAAAGTGTCGGAGCAATGAAAACCCCATGGAAAAAAAAGAAGAGAGAGCGTGAGAAAGACAGAAGCAATTGATTTTTTCATCAGGCCTTTGTTTCTTGTGTATGTAGTGCTGGGGTTTGAACCTGGGTCCTTGCGCATGCCAGGCAAGCACTCCAACCTTTGAGGCTCCATTCTGGCCCACAGTTAATGATTTTTTTTTTTTTTGCGGGGTAGAGGACCGAACTCCCAGCCTTGCGCATGCTAAGCAACTACTCTGCCGCTGAGCTAAATCCCCAACCCCACAGTTAATGATTTTTAAAAGGCACAAAACTAGAAACAAAGCTAGAGCCTAGGAGCTCTTAACATTTAGGAAGGAGGAGTATAGCTCAGTGGTACAGTGCATGTTTAGTATGCCTGAGGCCCTGGGTCCCATCACCAGCACCTCAAAAACAACACAAAAAAATGGCTTGCTCAGGTACTAGTAAATGCAAAAGCCTCTGACAAACTATTACCATAAAAGTGGGAAAGAGCAGAAAGTAAGAAATGGAGACGTCAGCTTTTTACAGAACTGACTGTATCAGCCCAGGGAAAGCTCAGGGGGTATTTTCATTATCTGTTTGTAACAAACCACCACAAACAACAACCATTTTATTTACTCGCTGTTCTGCAGTCTGGTTTGTGATTAGCACAGCTGTTGTGTTGTCTTTGCCAGTGGTCCTGGCATCAGAGGAAGGGGGGGATTCAGCTGAAACACCTCAATCTTGCTTCCCTCCATGTGGCTTTCTTTCACAGTCTCTCCAGCAATCAGAATTCTTACACAATGGCTTCTTCTTCCAAAAAGGCAAAAGTGGAAGCCCTTAAGCCTGCTTAAGACTTAGGTCCAGGACTGGAGCGGTAGCTCAGTGATTACGGTGCTTGCCTGGCATGCGCAAGTACATGGGTTCAAACCCCAGCAACCCACGTACACAACTAAGTGTCGGAGCAACGAAAGCCATGTGAAAAACTCAATAAAAATTGATTCTCTCTCTCACTGTCCTCTCTTTAAAAAAAATAAAGTGGATTTTTCTGTAGATAACATATAATTAGGTCTTGTTTAAAAAAAAAAAGACTTAGGTCCAGAATTGGCACTTTTGCTGTATTCTGTTGGTTAAAGCAAATCAAAGGGCCAGCCTAGATTCAAGGGAAAGGAACTATGCCATGTTATCTTCCATTATTCAAAGCCATAGTTTTTTGGAGCCACCAAGTAACAAAATAGAACAGAAAGCTTTCTTTCTTATTTTCTTTGTTTTTTCCATTTTTTTGCAAAACTGAGAAAGTTTTCCATCTTAGTAATGACTGGTGCTAGTTTCTTTTTGCAGTATGTAGTTCTTGCTTCTGAAAGGCAAAAAGAAAAATTGCTTTTAGAGATATGACTGGTGAGATTATTGATGATTGTATTTAAGATGTTAGTAGAGGGGCTGGAGTGGTGGTTTGGTGGTTATGGCGCTTGCCCAGATTGCATGAGTACGCTGGTTTGAACCCCAGCACCACGTACACAACAGAGCATTAGGCAACAAAGATCACATGAAAAACGAAATAAAAATTGCTTCTTTCTCTCTCTCACACTGTCCCTCTTCCTTTTTTTTTTTCTTTTTTTTTTTTTTTTT
>PVKS010004353.1:0-94274 GCA_004027875.1 Aplodontia rufa | reverse complement strand
TAAGGGAATACAAGGCACAGGGGGCTGCTGTGTGCTCTAAGTCAAAATTAATAACATTTAACAAGATTTTCATTTAGGCATGAAATGTCTTTTCCGGGGTATTGACTCTAGCGATTTATTCCCCTGAGATGCCTCCCAACCTAGAGGGTCTTAACAGCTAAAAGACTTCGCTCTAAAAAGCTTTTTCCTTTCACAGATTGTTTTTAAATTACTTTCAAAAAACAAACAAACCCACCAGAGTTTTCTCTGATCCCTCTGGGAAGTTAGGTGTCTCCCCAGTTAGAGTTGCCAAGGACCTTTGCTTTTTTTATAAGCAATGCAGATATTTAAAATGTCACCTTTTGAAAGCCCACCCATTAAGTAATACAACTACACATTCTTATAACCCAATTTAATTTATACTGTTGATATACAAATAAATAATTTTGACTTCTTGAAAATGTATATGAATTATGGCTTTTATAACCCACATAAACTTTACATTACCTATAACTAACATTAATGGAATTGTTTCCCAACCGGAAAAAAAAGTCAATTCATGTAAAGGTTATGGAGGGGGGAAACAGCATTAAAAAAAAAAAAAGAAGTGTATTGTTCAGAGTCCTTTAATAATACCAAAATGAAAATATGTCAAGATTTTCTTCATACAGATAAATGCATTTAATTTCTTTAGATGACCTTAACTTACGTGTTTGAGTGAAATGATAACTCAACATTTTAAATATCTTTTTACATATATACTGACTTTCACAAAGTGCATCAGAAAATTAAAAAAAAAACTCCCTGAATTTCAGGAATTCACCAAAAAAATCTATTCGAATGAACATTTACAAGAAAATAAAAGAGAACACAATCTTTTAAACCCTATTTATACAGATGTTATGAAATACAGAGAAACTGTCACTAGACTTCCAGTTTAATTTCTCACCTTAAGCCTTTTTTGATCCTTCCTTTTTAGGAAAAAAAAAGTCTCATTGTAAGTAGATATCAAGCAGGACTTGGAGCTTTTTATATATAATATAATCCACACAAAGGGTCTGTTTTTTTATAGGTCCGTTTGTTTTCAAATGTTCTGACAGTCCTTTGCTGGGCGGTGGCTAGTTTTTTGAGAAAAGGACAGAGGAGGGGAGTGCAGGGAGGTGGGTACTGGGGGGAGGAAGGAACGATTCTGTGTATTGCTCTTCGCTTGAGAAGTTTGTGTGAGGGGTATTTGTGTGTGCGCGCGAGTGTGCGTACTTGCGGTTGTGGGTCTCCGGTGTGTGTATGTCTGTGTGTGCAGTTTTAAAAGATGTTTGTATCGGAGAATGGTTAGCTTTTGTTTCTGGACCATGCGTTCGATTCTCATCTGGGCGCGGACGGCAGAGGGGAGCTCCAAGCTGGGCTGGCGAACCGTGGCCCGGGCGCCACGCGTGGCTCCACCTCTCCCCCAGCCCGTGCTTCGGGGCGTCACTGGAGCCCCCGTCCTCCCGTGCCCGGTTCGCTCGCCCTCCGAACCTCTTGCTCTCGGCGTCTCTACTCGCTCGCTCACGCCTCTCGTCCAGTCTCTAAGAATCGTTGGGGCCAGTCGCGGCTTCTTTGCCTCCCGCCGAGGTCGCAGCAGCCGCCGCCGCCGCCGCCGCCGCCGCCGCCGCCGCTGCCGCCGCCCGGGCGGCATTGACGCCGGAGTCATGCAGGATGAGGTCTGGGGACTCGGAGCGGGGCGTCTCCAGGTTGCTGGCGTCCGTGTCACTGTCGCTGCCCTTTTTGCCCCCGCCGCCCCCGTTGTGCGTCTTAATGTGTTTGCTCAGGTGGTCGCTGCGCATGAAGCGCTTGTTGCACACCGGGCAGGCGAAACGCTTCTCGCCCGTGTGAGTCCGCAGGTGCCGCTGCAGCTCGTCCGAGCGCGTGAAGCGCTTGCCGCAGAAGAGCCAGTTGCACACGAAGGGCCGCTCGCCCGTGTGCCAGCGCAGGTGCGCCTTCAGGTGCGACGTCTTGCCGTACACCTTGCCGCAGCCCGGAATGTGGCAGCTGTGTAGGCCCTTGCGCCGCAGGCTGGCCCCGGCAGGACCCAGCCGCTCGGCCTCCTGGCAGTTGGGGCAGTCGCAGGTGGCGCGGCCGGAGTAGCGGCGGGCAGAACGCGCCGAACTCCCCCCGGCGGCAGCAGCGGCAGCGCCCGAGATCATGGCGCTGGCTGCAGCAGCCGCCACTGCGGCGCTGGAGTCCGAATAGGAGGGCAGCACCGGCTTAAAGCCGTCCTGAGCCAGCAGGTGCTGGCTGGTGGAGAGCAGGTGCGAGGCGGCCGCGGCCGAAGAACCGAGGCCGGTGGAGCTGAAGGCCGAGTGTGTAAGCGAGCTGAAGTCGGGATTGTAGGTGCCCAGCTGCGAGTGCAGCGAGGCCTGGGGGGCGCCCGAGTGCAGCGAGCTCTGGAGACCCCCAGCGGGGTTCTGCACCTCCAGCCACGAGCCCGGGCTGCTGTGCACGTCCCACCACGAAGATGCCGCGCCGTTGGTCACCTCGCCCGCCGCCAGCGTCGAATGGAAACCTGACTTGTACCACGACTCGTACGGGTGCGCCATGCCCACGCGCGGATACAGGCCGTCTGCAGCCGTCGTGTGCACCTTGGAGATGAAGGCCGACTGGCCGCCCGCCTCCTGCGGGGACACCCCGGCCGCAGCCGCCGCGGCAGCTGCAGAGTTGGAGAAGAGGCCGCCGTAGTCGCTGCTGAAGGCGGACGACGTGGGCGACGTGGAGGCCAGGCAGAAGGCGCTGTTAGCTGCGCCGGAGCCACCCGCCAGGCCGCTCGAGCCGCGGCCGCCTGTGGCCACAGCGAAGCCCGAGAGACTGGAGCCGAGGTTGCAGCTGGACGAAGAGCGCTTCCAGGGGTGGAAGCCGCCTTTGGCGAAGGCGCTCGACTCTGGCAAAGTTGTCAGCGGGCTCGTGTTGCCAATCTTGTTGCAGGTCGCCGCCAGCATGGCCAACGGGGTCGTTCCGAAGCGCGGCTCTTCCTAGAGTGGGTGGGGTGAGGGAGGGAGCAAGGAGGAGGAGGGCAGGAGGAAGTGGGGGGAAGACACAAAGTGCACCCGTGAGCAGCCTCGTCGTCCACGGCCGGTCCCGGGGGGCCGTGGCTCCCCGGTTCGCGCCTCCTCCCCACGCGCTCGCGGACGATGTCCCGCGTCCCGCACGGGGCAGAGGCTATCACCAGAGCGAAGGTCCGGGCTGGCAGTTGTTCTTCGGCGAGGCTACAAATCATAGATGCCTCGGTTTTCTCCAGCTCAGTTGCTGCAAACACTGCCTAGAACCGGACTTGGGTTGTCGCCATAACCCGCTTCTCTCCCAGAAGCCCCCAAGTCGCCCTTCCGGGTGAAGCACGAAGGTAAACACAGACAACAAACACCCCTTAGGGCGGAGGTAGCCCAAACAGCAGCCCAGCCAGGGGCGAAAGTTGGAGTACTCCTCCCAAGGCTGGCTACGACTTGTGCTTTTTAAATAGAAAATGTTGGTTTTAATATTTACGCACACGCGCGCACACGCACACACACAAACACACACCGATTACAAAAAACAATCAGAAGATAGCGGCCCAGCAACGGTTTTCAAAGTCGGGGGCGAACTGGGGAGACGCAGAAATGTAAAAGTTGATTAACAGTGCGTACATGGACTGCAAAATGATTAAGACTTTTCTGGAAACACCACTGTCGTGTAACTGCTACAGTCCCCAAAGGAAGAGTGGATGGGATATAAAACACAGAGGGGAAGAAACCTCTACTTTTAAGACCAAATTAAAAATAAAAATAAAAAGGAACTTGCTTAAGAAACCCTTTTCTTGGAAAGGCATCTCCTGCTTTCCAATAACTTTGAAAGAATAAGTCCTGGAAATGTGGAAAGTGCTAAAATCAGCTGAAGCTGCAGTCCAGCAGCAACAGTTCCTTGGGAGTCGCGGACCCGGAGAACCCATAACGAAAAATTAGTTAAAACAAGTAAACGCGTTGCAGCGCTTGCGACTTACCCCAAGTATAGACGTGGCCATAGCAGGTCTCTGAGCTGCGCGGCGGGGCCGGGAGCGGGGCTGAGCCTGGCGACTGCTGAAAAACTGCTCGGGTCCCGCGCGGCTCCCGCGTCCCCGCGCTCGCGCCGAGCGGACTCCGGGCTCCCGCCGGCTAAACTCAGCCTAAGTGCGAGGAGCACCCGCTTTGAAGTGCCGCTGGCTGCGCCTCTCGCCCAATGAGGGCGCAGGCAGAGCAGACGGGAGCTGCCCCGCAGCCAATCAGACGCGCCGAGGGGCCCGAGCCCGGGCTCCCGGCGCGTGCCAGTCAAGTCTGCGGGCGAGGGCGGGGGTGGGGGGGCGCAGGCTGGGGACTGAAGAAATTACAGTGCAATTAAAAATTTACACACACGCTCCGAGCCAGGTTTCAGTACCGTTGAGACCGAGCCACAAGCCAACCCCCCAGCCACCCCAAGATGTTGCAAGTTAGGGCTGACAGACCTATTCCACTCCGCACTTGTGGGAAAGGAGGCTGTAGGGGAGGGGGTGCCGAGGCGGAGAGCCCAGGTACAGAAAGAAATGTCAACGCTCACTTTGTGCGTCCAAGATTTTGCCTGCGGAGCACAACTTCAGCTTTTATCCATCATTCTCGCTCGCGATTTTATCATTGTCGTTGGTCTATTTTATCATTATCATGGTCGTTTGTCCTTATTTCCTCTGGATTCAGTTTTACTCTCAATCATATTGAGGAGGGGGCGGGAAGGGACAGCTCCTCCGAAAGGAGAGAAACAGGCCTCTACATACTGGTCTACAAACACTGACTTGTTGGGAGGCCCTGGAACCTGCTGTATCCCTCCATTTCCTTCTAGCGGTCTAAGTGACTTCCTAATTGTCGCTCTGGCCTCTGACCCAGGGGGTAATACAAGTGCCACTCATGCCTAAAGCTTCTGGTGGTAATTGAGGGCACCCTTTGTACGGCTTTGCCAGCGCCTAGATACCAAGTTAACCCAGTTGTCAAATATGACTAAACAGTGGGACGTACTGATTATCTGCCAGGGTTTGCTGGGGGCTGGCGTGGGGGTGGGAAGCATCAACCCACACAACACGCTGCACGAAGCCGCTTATTTTCACATAGTAACAACTTTGGAAACAGAGACCGAGGAAAGCTGCGTCCGCCCCCGCCTCCACCTCGGCTGAAGCTGCAGCTTGCTTGGCTGTTTGTTTAACCCGGCAAGATTTGCCTGTCTTGTTTCTGCCTGGAGTTTTCTTACGCCAGCTCCAACCCATCCTCAATCCAGACCGACAGGGCCTAGTGGCTCCTTTGCAGGACTGCGTCGGGGTTGAGGCAGGCTCATCCTGGGCGTCCCGATTTCTCAGACTTGCAGAGAAGCATCTCCCCGACCTTCACGCGCGAGAGCTGACGACCAGGCCACACGTGGGCGCCTTCAACGTTCCGCACGCTGGAAGCATCCTGAAGTCCTCCCCAGATCTTGGTGTGAAGAGGTGTTCTCACACACAACAAGGACGTGTGCTCCAAACTCTAAATGGTTTCTCTTCTTTCTGGGCCCCATTTTATCTCTCTTCTCCAGGGTAGCCTGAGGCTGCTTTTGAACTAGGAATACCAGCATCCGTCGGTACTCATTTTAATGCAACACATTCCCCTCCAAATTCACATCCTGCTCTTAAAAATAATAATAATGATAATTAACCAACAACCCCAAATGCTAGTGTGCAAAAGACAAATTGTCGCTGAGGGGGAGCGAATGAGGACGTGGATCTGTGCTCCCAGTGTTTTCTCTCCTCTTTTTCAGGATCTCTTGGCCCAAAAGTATGAACAACAGTAGCGCTTCTTTCGGCCCTAAGATGGCCCTGTGTGCATCATGGCACACTTCGTGGATGGGGAGGGCTATGTGGGTCGCTCCCCCCCCCCATTAGAATACTTTTGCTCGCAATTTCTCTCCCCCACCCCCGCATTAAGATGGCGAAAGAACCAAGCAAATTATGACAGAGAAAGAGAAAGGAGAGAGAAGATCAGTGCAGCTATAAATGATGCGCTGTGTGTCCTGGGGGATATGGTGGAAATCCGAGTGCGAGGTGGGGTAGAGAAAATCCCCTAGGGGAATTGGGGTGGAAAGCTGAGGAGAGATCGGGCAGCCTGGAAGAGCTGGAAAGCACGGCAGGGGGACCTGGGAGCCATTCCCAACAGGTGACTTCTGCCCAGGAAGGGGAGACTGGTCCTAGGCTTCCTGTAGAGTCTCTGAGTCGATTTACTAATAGAGGGATTGTTAAGTGGCAGTGAGGCGTTTCCGACTCACCCTGTGCAGCCCCTGAGCAGAAACGCGGAGGTTTCCCCTGTCCTCCTCCTCCCCCACCCCCAGCACACCCTCTGCTTAAGGAAACCTGACAAAGTAATAAATAAGACAATCCGAAAAGCCACTTAGTACTAGTGACATTTTCAAGCCAACCGTTTAAAACGGTACTCTCGGGCACCTCGGGATCCAGGCGCCCTGCTTGTCTCCTTCTCCACCTCCTCCTCTCCCCACCCCTCCCACCGTTTTCCACGTTGTCGCAGCTGTCAGACTCTCGACTTGGGCATTCGGATATTCCTTTAGACACGCGTCCGGATTACAATAAAAGTTAAGGAAATCTTCCAAACGAACGCAGGCAAACACCCGGGCCAGTTCAACTCTAAGGTGGGGCCCCATGAAAATCTTTTCGGAGGAAGTCCAGTGTTTTTTTGTTTTTGTTTTTGTTTTTTTTTTTTTCTGACAGATTTTTTTCATCCGCTAAAAAATCTAGTTTTTAAACAAAGATCAATGTGTTATGCTAAAGTGTTGAGCTGACTGTTAAAACATTTGGGGAAATAATGACAATGTAACAAAGGCCTGGTTTGGAGTGAATCATCACCCTTTTAAAAGTTAAAGCAATTTTCAGGAGAATAGCTTTCAGCAAACGCTTTACATTATTCAAAACGGCCAAATAATGCTCTATTATAGCGCCTGAATGCTGCCAGTCAGCCCCTAAGTGCAATTTGTGCAAAGGCCCCGGTGCCTTATCTCCACTTCTTTATAAAGAGGTGAATATAAAACAATTTCTTCCAAACCCAGACAGAGAGCATGAAAATTGCTTCCCTTTCTGCAATCAGGGCAATTTAACTGGAGTGCAATTAGCACTATTAAATGTCGATTCTGCATAAACAAATCTGACTGAGCAGAGAAAGTGGGGTGAGAACCTTATATACACTGAAACTGATTTTTTAAAATTATGTATCCGGGTCCTTTACAATTGATCCGTGACGTTTTCATCTTGGAATATATTTACATCGTAAATACACTATGGTTAAATCAACAAATTTTTTTTACAAAAAAATTCAATACAAATCCCAATAAAGAAGAATGAGGTAATTAAAGGGAATAGTTCACTTCCTTTGAACAAATATTGTTTCTCCCATCTTGCCTCTCCCAGGAGCTTTGATCTGAACAACTAAGTTGCTCTGTTTAGGAGGCAAAGCCGGGGGAAACAATTCTTTAGCGCTGATGGAAAGAATTGGAGCTCCTATGACACAGATAAAATGCTTTTCCTTCTGCAGTAAGTAGGGTAAGACTGGGAAGACCAGTTATTGTCTGCACTCCGCTGTAGTGTAGCTGGGTAAATATTAGGTAGCTGCCCAGTCTGTTGGAGAGTTTTGACCAGCTGCAGAGTTTCGCAGCAGATATGCAGCACTGGGGTGGTGTGGGTTAGAGTTTGGTAGACTCCAGGATATGGGCAGAAGGGGAAGCCATTGAAAGAGGAACCCAAGGTTCTTGCCTTGGCAGAGCTGGCTGCAGTCAAAGCCCCAGCCACCAGGACCAGGATGCAAGTTGAGTGTGGGGGTAAGAGAGAGAGGAGCCTATAAAAAACATTTATCTGACCTGTTCTCCCACCTGCCTTTATTTATTTACTAAGCCACAGAGCTCCCTTTTTCATCATTTATGCAATTAATTATGCTTTTCATTTGCATGCTCTACACTAGAGCAGTGATTATCAGGTCAGCTTTGCGTAGGAGTTAGGGAGACCTATTAATAATTCGAGTTAAAAAAAATAGCTGCCCTTGTGTGCCATCTTCGCCTGCCATGAGCAAAGGCAAAGGAAGCCCAGCACAGTCCCTAATGCCTGTTGAGTCAGTGAATCCTTTCTGCAGTTGGAATTTGTCAGTGTGAGTGAAAATGAAATGCAGCCTTTGATTAGAAGGGAATCTTTTATAGTTAACATATATTTATACCTTAAAAAGCATCCGAATCAAGATCAAATGGATCAAGAAAATTAACTGAAAATTGAGGAACTCTCCCACAATTTCTGTTGAGCATTCATTTAATATTTGTTCTATAATACCCTCGCTCCTCCCAGTCCAACCCTTGCAAATAAAAGACCCAGGACGAATCGAATCAATAGGTCAATGGAACTTTCATCTTTTTTATCCATCTCAAAGGTGTCACTGACATTTAGAGATAGTAAGAGATGCAAATCTTTCTTGCCTCTGTCAGATCTGCTGGAGAAATTGAAAATCCCTAGTCTGTTAAGTACAGTCCAAACATTTGCTACACAACTAATTTTCTGCTGCTAGATGTATCAGGGCCATATATTTTAATCTTGCCTTGATCTGTTTATCTGAGCCAAAAATGCATTAACAATTAAAAAAAAAGACTAGTGTGTCAAAGGAAGGAAGGTGACTGTAGACTGTGTGATGATTTTAATGACTGCAATTATTGGAAGATTATTCAACAAGCATCATAGATTTGTTTACTGCATTACTAGGAAACTATGGGAGGCCTATCCAGCTTAGGATTGTACCTTTCCCCTTCTCTTACCAACCATGGCAGAGGGGTCCTCAACCTAAGCAAATGTGGCATTCAGTGTTGGCTTTCTTTTTTTTAAGACCATCTCTAGCAAAATGATCCACATTTGTTGTCTTAGCCAACTCTACTGGAACCATCCTTGGAGAAAATACCCATTTTTTTCGCATAAATTCTGAACTAATATCAAGAAAAGTCAGGGATCAGAGGATTCTGGTCGTTAGTCATCTTCTCCCAAGAAAGGTACTAGCTTCCTCAGTTATTTCATTTCATAGGAAGCTTTTGAGGAAGCTTCCAACTTCCAACTCTTTCCTCCTTCATACAGGGCTTGAAGAAAGCACTACAACTTAAGATGTTAAACAACCATTCACCCATACCTTCAGGACGCTACTGTGAAAAGTTTGGCTTTTCTTTCCTTCCCTTTAACAGATTCTCTCCCTGCCCCCTTCCTTGTTATTTCCTATCACCACTGTTAGAAACAAGTAAAGAAAAAGATATGACTAAGAGCATACCAGTTTGTGACTAAGGATGTTTTTAACTGTAAATACAAAGGATGTAAATAAGAAAGATTTCTTGTCAGATATTACCAAATGATCTTCAGTGCATAATAATCAATAAACTGCAGCTTGAGCTTTTCTCATCAGTGAATTGTTGATTTCGAGGGGGGAAAAATAGCAAATATTCCCAGTAACACTTCCTTTCTTCCTTCCCTTGAGGCACTGAGACTAGAGTGACCGGACCATCCGGTGCTCTTCCCAGGGTTCTGTAAGGTCCCAGTCTCAAGCTTAAGGTGGATTTTGGCTGGCATTCAGAACTTTCCCCCTAGAAACATGAGCCTGCAGGCTTCTCCAAGTGGCAATTAGGAACCTATTACAAGCCATTAGATTGATCAATGTACCTTAAACAATGCGAATGATTTATATGGCTGATTTATATGAGGGAGGAAAAAAGGTGGGGGAGGATGCCTCCCTATCCTTTATATCCGTGACTCTGTGGTAGAGAGGAGCCGACCGATCTCTGATCATCACAGCTTAGAACCACCGGAGTGATTTATTTAGGAAACTTTTCAAGCAAAGACACAGGTTTCCGGCTTGTCCTGTGGGTGGCGAGATGCATATTCTTTGCCCCTCTTTCTCCTAAGGAAAAGCTGAGGAAGACCAAGACCGTGTAGGGCAGTGGAAGGTCACAGAGACACCGTTTCCCTAGCGGAGGACACCACCAGCAGAGGTCCCAGCTGCCTTCTTTCCTCTGGTCTGTCCCGGGAGACTGAGAGGATGACTTACATATTTGTTTAAGGGAGTGTTAGAAAACTGTGTGGCCTCCTAATTACTGCAGGAACACAGAACCATTAGCCCTGGAAGTTTCAGGCGAGACTTGGAGAGGAGCAGGGCCCAGACTCCGAGAGTGAGATGACGCGGGAGAGGGGGGTTAGGAGGGAGGGAACTCCGCAGAACGGAACTCCTCGCTAGGGCTCCCTTCCAGTTAATCTATCTTTCGTGGACAAAATTACAACAGAGTTGAGGCGATCAAAGCTGGCCCCCGCCCCCTCCTTCCCAGTCCAAAGTCTGTTTGTAGTTGTCTCCTCGTCTGCACTGGTCCGTCTTCTCACGACAAGGAAACTCCTGCCAGTTTTTGCAGAGCCTGCAAGAAGAGGACAGACGCACTTCACCCGTCCCATAGGAGAATTCCCTTTGTCTAACCCTCGCCTCTCCCGGTCTTCCTTCAGCTTTGAAATGGGGGAGGGGAGGGGACCAACGGGTGGAAAGAACCTGGGCAGGGAGGGGGCGATTACGACGGAACCCCCGTCCAACTCCGCCCCTGCTGGTCCCTCCTCTTCCTCCTCCCTCCACTCCTTCCCAACCTTCTCTCTCCGTCTCTTCCTGCCTCCCTCCTTCCGAACCTCGGAATCCTCTTAACCACCCTAGTTTTCTCCCGGGCTCCCGCGCCTAGAGCCTGGGCAAGCGCTGTTTATTTCCCAGCCGTAGTTTGGCGGGAAGGAACTTCGTCCTGGCTTGTTTATGGGTGTTTGGGGCAAATCCTTTTGTTTGTGTCTAAATGTGAAATAGAAGCATTCCGGATTGATAATGGGACTCAGGCACAACAGGGAAAAGGCAGAGAAAACAAAATGCTTGTTTCTTTTGCAGCCAGTATGTGACGGGAGCTCAGGATTGGAAACCTTCCTCGGTGGATCTGATTTCTCTCACATACACCCAACAGCCTTCGTCTGTCCTTTCTTACCCCAGATACCACTCTACTGCGTTCTTAGTTCCTTTCAATCCCTTCCTGCAGTAGGGTCTCATCACAGACCTCCCCCCGCCCCCCGCCATACCGCAGAAAAACTGAGAAAGAAGCTTGCTTGTAAGATTCCCCCCAAGGATTCCTGCGACATCCTGGGGTCGACAAGTCCAGCTTTCCCGATTTCAGCCACTCTAGAGCCCTCCCCCCGCAGGCTGCCCTCCTCAATCTCACGCAGTGATGTCTCCCCCATGCCCTTCCAGAGTCCAAGTGGATACCTTCCACACTGACTCTCTTCTTTAAGTATTGAATGACGGGTATAAACTTTAGACCCGCGCGCCTCCCACCCTCCCTCGCCTTAGCAAAAAGTTCACGGATGGCACACTCACCAGGGCACTTGCCAGCGGAGTCCATCTTCTTTGCTATACAGGCATTAGCAAGAAATGTGCCCTTGAGACAGGAGACATCGCCGCGGGGAGGCGGGCTTAGAGCTCCAGATAGCTCCCTGGGAGCGGGGGTGTTCAGGTGCCTCCAAACCAACTTCGTGTCTTCCGGGTCGGGTGGCCTGGATGTGGTGGGGGCTCCTCTTCCCCTCCCGGTTCCCTGCAGTGCCTGGGTGCCGCTTCTTTGCTCCGCACCGCACTGGGTGTCTACAAGGCTTCAGCCCCCTGAGCGTCCCTCTGCAAGAAGTCCGCTGCCCGCCTGCGCGCCTTTCATAGGCTCAGTTACATCTGGGATGCATTGCCCCTTAATTGACAACCCCATTATTGTGATCAAGTGAACGTTGCTAATCTCTACATTTATTGTTTAGGTAAATAGAGGCTACGTTTAATCAATATGCAGGGCCCCAACCGTCGCAATGCCAAGTAACTTAAGTCAACGGTGAAGATTTCAGTGTGTGCGTAATTACAGAGCACGCAGAATATTCGCTCCAGCCTAATTCCACATCTTTTCTCCGACCGGGGAAAGATGGAAGGGGAAACGGAAGGAATCTCCACCCTTCTCTTTTTTTTCCCTTTTCTTGCACTTAATCTCCTTCAGTGCAAGAAAAGGACTTCGTGGCTGTGGTACCGCGCGGACCCGTGCCCTTGGCGGAGCGCGTCGAGGCCCTGGGGCCTGCGGCCAGGCTTGAGACAAGCCCCCTATTGCGGAACCACAGAACCCAGAGCTCAGCGCCTCCCGGCTACCAGTCTGGACCCCTCCTCCCAAATCTGCCGCGTTGAGGATGCGGTTCTCCACTTAGTGGGTCCCGGCCTCGGGGTGGGGGGGGAAGGAGGCAGGGGATGGGGACCCAAAGGCAAGTTGCCGCACGTTACGGACTCCCCGGCCCCACACTTGAGCTCCCTCTTCTCCACCCGGCCGCTCAGAGCTGTAGAGTTCCGGCTCCCGGAGCGGGGTGCGGGGACTCCGGATAAAGCCTCACTTGGGCGCGCACAGTGCTAGTTATTTGCGCTTCTTCTTAAATAGCTATTGTTTCCTAATTAAGAGGACCTTAGCTTAGCCCGGGGTAAAAGATGATGGGGCTCACAGCTGGCGGTGGGCCTTCTGCCTCAGCTAAGGGTGGTGTGGGCCTACTGCAGCTTGGCTCGGGATTGGCCTTGGAGTGAGGGCCTCTTGGCCTCGTCTGAAAGGGTTAGTTGGTAATCTTACAAGCTGCTGTGGAAATAATCCAACCTCTCCGGACATCAGGGAGTGTGACCCAAGAGGCTGACCCTTAAATATGAGGCACTAACACTTCTCCTTAGGCAACTTGGTGGCTGGGAATTTCTGTTTCTCCTGATTCGGTTCCTCTCTTTCAGCTCCTTTCCTGCAAGGTTGGATACAAACAACCAATAACTCCAGTTATAACCAGATACCCTCCTTGCAGGGATTGTCCTGCTTTATGCAAGCAGGATTCTAAACTCATCATTTGTACATTTAGGGTGTTGGCACAATCTCTAAACTAAATTATAGCTGTAGCTTGAATTTAGGGCCAAAGATACTGGATGGCATCTGGCTGTTTTTAATTTTTGGAATTGAACAGTTCCTTGTACAGGGTATCTCTCCCTCCTTTCTTCTTCCCTTAAAAGTTGAATAGCTTTTGGAATAAGAGGGAAATTAAAACCAAATGTCATTGTAATCCCTAAAGTTTTTTTCTTTCCATAATCTCATTCTGAGTCTCCCTTCTGCAGGGCCCCAGGATATTCCCAAGCCTACCAGGATGCTCCTTATCAGATATGCAGACATTTCACCACCTTCTCCACACCAGTGCTCCCTCTCAGTCACAGGACAGGACAGGACAGATGAACCCGGTTTCAGAGTCTTGATTAGGAATGTCAGCTTTTTCTGGGTTGTGGTTATTTTTCAGCTAGCACAAGGAAAGAAAAGCAAGAGAACTGAGAGCCAGGGATCCTAGGTGGGCAACAAGCCCTTTGGAGATTACAGGAACTGGGTGTGAGTTAAGGCCTACCACTTAATGCTATGATCTTGTAGGCCTCAAATCTTGTCAATTTTCTCCTCTCTAAAATGAAGCTAATAATTTGAACTTTGAAGATTTTTTTAGGAAGGCTAAATAAAACTATACAGAGAAATTTCTAGCAATGTATTCAATATTTATTAGTTGAGGTAAAAAATGTTGGTTTCCTCTTTCCCCTGAAATAGTATTCCTCCTTAAAACACGGTGAAACTAAAGCAAAGTCAAGAGCCATTCTAAAACAGAATTATAGTGTATGTGTGGGAAGCAAAGAGCCTAGTATGGAATTAAGGTTAGGTTAGGAAAAATGCAATAACAGCTAGCAGCTGCCTGTCTTGAAAGGAGTAAAGTTAGCAGCCACAGTCAGCAATACTTTTAATGGTCTGTCTTCCAAGTTCTGCATGTGGGAAAGAGAAGGCCTTATTCTCTAATACGAACATGGAACATTTATTGAGCAATTATTATATCCCAGGCTCTCTTCCAAGTGCATTGCATACAGCGTTTCATTTAATTCACCAATAACCATTAGATAATTGTTAATGATATCTCTTTTTAAAAATTCACTATAGGGGCTGGAGTGGTAGCTCAGCAGTTGCAGTGCTTGCCTGGCATGTGCGAGTACACGGCTTCAATCCCTAGCACCACATACACAACTAAGTGTCAGAGTGATGAATGCCATGTGAAAAACTAAATAAAAATTGCTTCTCTCTTTCTTTCTCTCTCACTGTCCCCTCTTCCTTAAAAAAAAAAAATTCACCATAGAAAATGTCAAATACATATATTTAAAAGTAGAGAGAATACTTTAAGAAACCCCGTCATGTCCATCACCTAGCATCAAAAATTATTATTTCTTGGCAAAATTTGCTTCATTTGTATCCTATCAATTTCTTCTTGCTTCATTTTGAAGCAAATGTCAAACATCATATCATTATCTTTGTACACAGTCCAACATGTATCAAGATTTCAAAAGATAACTAAAAACTCCCACAATATCTTGTTATAAATAACACATAGGGGCTGGAGTAGTTGCTCAGCGGTTATGGTGCTTGCCTGGCATGCGTGAGGACCTGGTTTTAAACCCCAGCACCGCATACACACCTATGTGTTGGAGCAATGAAAACCACATGAAAAACTAAATAAAGGGCTGGAGTGGTGGCTCGGTGGTTACGGTGCTTGCCTGGAATAGGCAAATACACGGGTTCAAACCCCAGCACCCTCATACACAACCAAGTGTTGGAGCAATGAAAGCCCTGTGAAAAACTCGATAAAAATTGATTCTCTCTGTCTCTCTCTCTCTCACACACACTGTCCTTCTCTCTTTAAAAACAAAAAGTTAAAAAAGAAAAACTAAATAAAATTGATTCTCTTTCTCTCACTGTCCCTCTCTTTAAAATAAATAAATTAATTAAATTAATAGCACCTAAACAGATTTGAAATAATTCCTTAATATTATCATGTATCTATCTAATCAATGTTCAACTCTCTCCAGGTGTCTTACAAATGATTTTTTTTACAATCATTGGGGTTTTTAGTTTTATTATAAGGAGATTGAACCCAAGGGAGCTTAACTTCTTGGTCACATCTCCAGCCTCTTTTTATATTTTATTTTGAGACAGGATCTCTCCAAGTTGCTTAGGGCCTCACTAAATGGCTGAGGCTGGCTTTGAACTTTCAACCTTTCTGCCTCAGCCTCCTGAGTCACTGGGATTACAGCCATTCGCCACCAAGCCCAGATACATTATTTTTAATTAGACCTAAATAGCCACACATGACATTGTGTTGATTGCCTCTTGTCTCTTAATCTGTTGGTCTCCGTCCATTCTTCTTTCTTTTCTTTTTTACATTGAGACTCTCCCTCTTTTTCTGTCCTTACAATTTACTTGTTGAAGTCAGTCATTTGTTCTGATATCCTTATTTTTTTTTATATATTTGCCTTACTAGATTTCCAACTCAGGGATGTTCTACTGCCGAGCTACATTCCTAGACACCTCTCTCTCTCTCTCTCCTTTTTTTTTTTTTTTAAGAGAGAGGGACAGTGAGAGAGAATTAATTTTATTTACTTTTTCATGTTGCTTCCGTTGCTCTGACACTTTCTTTGTGTACATGGTGCTGGGGTTCGAACCCACCTCTTTATGCATGCCAGGCAAGTGCTGCAACCGCTGAGCCACCGCTCCAGCCCCTCTAGACCTCTCTTTTTGTTTTGAGACCAGATCTCACTAAATTGTCCAAGTTGGCCTTGAACTTGCAGCCCTCCTTCCTAAGCCTCCAGAGCAGGTAGGATTACAGGCATGTGTCACTGTACCCTGGCTGTGATACACAGTTTTAAAATGAAGAAACTGAGGTTTAGGGAGGTTCAAGGAATTTAGTATGGGATAGAAAAAGAATTCAGTCCTAGTTGTGTCTGACTCCAATATCCAAACACTTAACAGCTTTATTATGTTCCCTTGAAATCAAGTAATGAAAAGCCAAGGCATGAGAAAACACAGCCATCCGTAACAGATTTCAGAACATGCATGACTCCTATGAGTAACCAGTTTCTTTACCAAGTACCCACAGAAAACCATTCACTTCATATCCAGTTAGGGTTTGAAATTTGGGTAGAGAAAGTGGAAACAAGATAACCCAGTTTCCTTCTCATGTTTCAATTTCCTGCATGCAAATATATCTATAACATGAAGGGATTTTTAAATTTGCAACAGATATTTAGTAAGGCAAAAACACTTCTTAAATCCACCAGTTTCCTTTTTCTCTCTTCTCTTCATTTTTCTCTTATTCTCTGCTTTCCTCTGTTCTCTATAGCTAGATAAAGAGAAAACATCTCTTTCAAGTAGTTTAAAATACCAGTCAAATTAACAATTTGGTAGTTTGATATGCAATATCTGGCTTTTGTTACAGTAGTTTTGAAACCACAGTTACCCTAGCAACTGAATACATTTTTTTCTTTAAAAAATTGTTTTAGCAGTCTGAGAAAAAAAGAAAAGAAAAAGAAAAGAAAACTTCTTGCCAGAATTTTCCCATAATAGCTTCCATTAACTGCAGTGACTTCTATTGGAGAGGCCAGCACTGTTGTCTCCTGCTGTCACCAGTCATTCACTGATCTAGCAGATGTTTTGTTTGATAAGGCCAATTTGAGCTTTATAAAACATTTATTTTTTTCACCTCCAAGGAGCAAATACCACTAAGGTTGGAATTCGGTGTTGATCACTGGATACCATACAAGGGCCTCAACCTGACAGTGGAGCTTCTAGGTGAGAAGAAAAACTGAAACAATCTAAAGGCTTCGTTTATTACAAGAAAGAGGACAAAAAGAAAAAGAAAGAGAGGGGATGGTTAAAGGGCATTGGACCAGTTCCTAGTGACTTAGCAAGAAGAAAAAAGGGAGTAGAAGATCTGATAGTCTACTATGGAATCTTTCTGGAAATACCTGATAGGTGTCATTGCCAACGAGGGCAATGGTGCTAGTTAGCAAGAAACCAGAAGGAGAAAGGGTGTGGTTCATATAGCATTGAGTTTTATAGATTTCATAAGTCATGTATTGGCATTCAAAAAGGTAAAGTAGAAAAGAATTGACAAGGAAAAAAATGTATACATTAGGACTTCTTGGAGCAACCATACTCCCATACATGTTGGCAAAAGATAACTCACTTGCAACTGAACAAAATCCCCCTCACAATCATGCAAATAGGGTTTGTTTTGAGACCAAGTAGGTCTGAGATAATGATAGGATATTCAAGTAGAAAGCTCAGGATATATTATGAGTCAAGGACCTAGAACTCAAGAAAGAAACTATTCATAACAATATATATTTGAAGAAAAAATGAAACAAATAATTTGGCTGACCCCATTACTTTTAGAGAAAAGATTTCTGGAAGACTGAAGGTCTAAGTTCTAGCTAATAAAAAAGCATGTGGTGGGGCCAGAGAGCTGACCCAGTGGTTATGGCGCTTGTGGAGCTTGCCTGGCATACGTGAGTATGCAGGTTCACACCCCAGCACCACATACACAATGAAGGGTCAAAACAATGAAAGCAACATGAAAAACTAAATAAAAATTGATTCGCAGGGCTGGAGCAGTGGCTCAGTAGCTATGGCACTTGCCCAGAAAGCACAAGTACACGGGTTAAATCCCTGGCACCACATACACAACGAAGTGTCAGAGTGATGAATGCCACGTGAAAAACTAAATAACAGTTCATTCTCTCTGGCGCTCTCTCTCTCTCTCATTGTCCATCTTTCTTTTTTCTTTTCTTTTTTTTTTTTTAAGAGAGAAGGACAGTGAGAGAGAGATGGAGAAAATCAATTTTTTTAAATTGAGTTTCTCATATGGCTCTCGTTGCTCTGACACTTAGTTGTGTACATGGGTTGCTGGGGTTTGAACCCGTGTACTTGCGAATGCTGGGCAAGTGCCATAACCACCGAGCCACTGCTCCAGCCCACTGTCCCTCTTTGTTTAAAAAAAAAAAAAAACAAAAAACATGTGGTGTATGGATGATGACTTTTCCATGCCTTGGTCTTCTTTTTTTCTTTTTCTTGGTCTTCTTTAATATGCAAAATAAGAGTCAGACGTTGTTGTCATGATGCTGGAGATTGAACCCAGGGCCTTGCATATGCTAGGAAGTGTTCTACCACTGAGCACTACTAGATCTCCAGTTCTATTCTTATTTTACATTTGAAGACTACTTAGACAGTATTTGAAGTTTATTATATAATTCTATCCAGGGGAAGTTTATAGAAATTGAAAGTATTTTTAATACTGCTTATTGGTAAGATATATGTTCCAATTACTATTGCTGAATAACAAACCATCCTAAAATTTAGAGGCATAAAGCCACCTTTTTTTCCCATTAACTTTCTCTTTTATTTTTTTATTCGTTAAATATGGACTTACAATTGGGAGGGAATCATTATCAAACAATCAAGAACAAATGTATAATCACAGAGCAAACCAAGGCTGATGCCATTCCATGGTTTTCCCCCCTTGGATTCCCCATGGTTCCATGTTTCCCCCTATTAAACCCCCATGTTAAATGGACTTCTCATGGAAGTCGAAGGTTTCCCTCTGAATTGATCCCCCATACTCCCTCCCTCTGGTCTCCTTGATATCCTTCCTATTCCCTTCTCCCCCTTTCTGCCCCCCTCCCTACGTCTCCCAGCATCCTAGGCAAGGTTCCCCCATTCATGTAAAAATTCATACATGTTGAGGTTATTATTACCTTAGCCATCTATCATACTGTATTCAGTTGTATTCTAGCTTCCATGAATGAGAGAAAACATTTGGCCCTTGAATCTCTGAGTTTGGGATATTTCACTTAACATAATTTTTTCCATATCCATCCATTTGGTTGCAAATGCCATAATATCGTTTTCTCTAATAGCCGAGTAGTATTCCATTGTATATATGTACCAAAGTTTTTGAATCCACTTGTCAAGTGAGGGGCATCTGGGTTGATTCCATAATTTAGCTATAGTAAATTGAGCTGCTATAAACATTGATGAAACTGTATCTCTATAAAATGCTGATTCTAACTCTTTTGGGAAAATACCCAGGAGTGGGATAGCTGGGTCATAATGTGGTTCCAGCCCTAATTTTTTGAGGAGTCTCCAATACTGCTTTCCAGAGTGGCTGTACCAGTTTGCAGTCCCACCAGCAATGTGACAGAGTTCCGCTTTTCCCACAGCCCCTGCAGCATCTGTCATTGTTCGTATTCTTCATTTTTGCCACTCTGACAGGAATCTCAGTGAAGTTTTGATTTGCATTTCTCAGATGGCTAGTGATGTAGAGCATTTTCTCATATGTTTATGGGCTTTTTGGACTTCCATCGTTGAGAAGTTTCTTTTTAGTTCAATAGCCCATTTATTGATTAGATTATTGGTGATTTTGGTGTTTAGTTTTTTTAGTTCTTTGTATATTCTGGATGTTAGCCCTCTGTCCAAGGTGTAGCAGGCAAATTTTTTCTCCCATTCTGTAGGATCTCTCTTGACACTCTTGACTAAATATTTAGCTATGCAAAAGCTTTTTAGTTTAATTGCTTATTGGTGATTTTGATTAGATTATTGGTGATTTTGGTGTTTAGTTTTTTTAGTTCTTTGTATATTCTGGATGTTAGCCCTCTGTCCAAGGTGTAGCAGGCAAATTTTTTCTCCCATTCTGTAGGATCTCTCTTGACACTCTTGACTAAATATTTAGCTGTGCAAAAGCTTTTTAGTTTAATTGCATCACATTAATTTATTCTTGACTTTACTGCTTGCACCATGGGAGTCTTGTTAAGGAAGGTGGTGCCAACCCCTATGTCATGTAGTGTTGATCCTACTTCTTTTTCAAGCAATTGTAAAGTTGCTGGTTTAATATCCAGATCTTTGAACTATTTTGATTTAATTTTTGTGCAGGGTGAAAGGTAAGGATCCAATTTCAGTTGTCTACATATAGCTGTCCAATTTGTCCAACACCATTTGTTGAACAGGTTATCTTTCTTCCACACTATGCTTTTGCCCCCTTTATCAAATATCAGATAGTTAAAGGTATGGGAGTTCATCTCAGAATCCTCTATTGTATTCCATTGGTCTTCAGTTCTGTTTTGATACCAATACCATGCTGTTTTTGTTATTATAGCCCTATAGTATAATTTCAGGTCAGGAATTGAAATACCACCTATTTCCTTCTTCTTGTTGAGTAATGTTTTGGCTATTCTGGATCTTCTGTTATTCCATATGAATTTGAGAATTGCTTTTTCTATATCCATGACGAATGACATTGGTATTTTGATGGGGATTGCATTAAATCTGTATAGGGCTTTGGGTAGAATGGTCATTTTGATTATGTTGATTCTGCATAACCATGTAAAGCAACCTTTTTATTATGCTCAGATTCTTTGGGTCAGGAATCCAGGTAGGGTTTGGTGTGATGACTTTTCTTTGTTCCATGGTATCTAAACCTTCAGTGGGTACAGGCATGGTGGCACATGCCTATAATTCCAGTGATTCAGAAGGCTGAAGCCAGAGGTTTGCAAGTTCAAGGCCAGCCTGGACCACTGTCTCAAAATAAAAGATAAAAAGTACTTGAGATGTAATTCAGTGGTAGAACTGAATCCAGTGGTAGAACTTGGATTCAATCCCTAGTACCAAAATAAATATACAAATAAATAGAAGACTCAAAGGCTGGGAGTGGGAGGCTTGGGCTGGATAGGGGCTCAAGGATTGGGGGCTGAAATCACTGGATGCATGTGCACTTCCCTATCTGGCCAATGATGCTGGCCATTGGTTGGGACACCTACCACATGATCTTTTTGAATGGGCTGGTTTGGGCTTCCTCATAGCATGCAGATGACTTCCTACAGTGAGAGTTCCAAGAGAAAAAGATGAAACCCTTGGCATCTTTGTGATCTGACCTCAAAATTTACATAGCAATGTTCTCCAATCCTCTATTGGTTGAGGCAGTCACAAATCTTTGCCCATGTTTAAGGGATAAGGACATAAACTCCACCTCTCCTTTGGGAGAATTGTTAAGGTCACATTGTAAAAAGAACACTTGGGATACAAGCCACTTTCTGGAAATACAATCTGCAATAATATATATATATATATATATATGTGTGTGTGTGTGTGTGTGTGTGTGTGTGTGTGTGTGTGTAAAGGGAGTTCCTGAGTGCAGAGAATTGCCCTCTGAGAGTTATTTTTCAGTGTCTCAGGTATTTGAAAATTAAAATCTTCTCAAAGACCAAGGTATAAAACAGGATTCTACATTTTACCTATGCCTTCTATATTAGGAATTATTTTCCATTAATTTCTTTAAAATGTAAGGTTTACAGTGCTTAGATTAACATTATGTTCTCATATATACAATTTAGTAAGTGCATTACAATTCTTTGAATTTCTCATAAGCAGATGAACTGCAGCAAGTCCAGAATTCTACTGGATTTTCTCATTGGCTCAAACAACTGCGTCTGAGGGTGATTGATAATTTAGTCATTCAATCACTCATATCTCTTTTAAATAAAATTTGGTATATTGGTTTATTTTTTAAGAGAGAGGGACAGAGAGAGAGAGGGAATCAATTTTATTTAGTTTTTCATGTGGCTTTTGATGATCAAACACTTCATTGTGTACATGGTGCTGGAGATTAAACCTGTGTCCTTGTGCATGCCAGGCAAGTATATTGTTTTGATAAAGAATTATTGACATAGAAAAAATAACATCCAATGTCTCAGTTTTTGTGCATTCTTTTTAAAATTAACTTCCTTTTTTTTAAGGAAGAGGGAACAGTGAGAGAGAGAGAAAGAGAGAGAATCAATTTTTAATTGAGTTTTTCACATGGCTTTCATTGCTCTGACACTTAGCTATGTACGTGGGTGCTGGGGTTTGAACCCATGTACTTGCGCATGCCGGGCAAGCACCGTAACTGCTGAGCCACCGCTCCAGACTTAGCTTCCATTTTTGACATAATGTAAAGATTTGGGATATTGGAAATCAGCCTACCCATTTGAAAGAAAACTTAATACTTTTCTTTGATATTGCAGTCTTTTTCCTTTGCTTTTTCCCCCTTAAATATGAAAAGAGACTGTGGAAATGTTCTAATGTTGAGTTAATAAATTAAAAACCCATGTTTAAATACTTTAATATTCGGGTCCTATTTCATTATGTCATCAGGGGTTGATTTTCCAGCTGTAAAATTACATAAGAAACCTTTTAAATGTAGAAGTGTGCATATATTCTGATCATCTGATAATGACTACATCAATTGTGAAAGCTCACTGTAGTTTACCCAGACCAGCTCTGAAATCAATGATTTGTTCTTAAAGATCTGAGGCAGGTCATATGACAAATTGTTTCAGCATCCAATTTTTGTTACTCATTGAGACATTCCAGCTTCTCCCAACCTACCTCAAATCCTTTTTGTAAACTTTGAGAGTAGAGCACTGTGAGAACCAAACAATTGGTATATTTGTGTAGTTTATAAATTAGAAAGCTAGGAAAGATGTTGATTATATAGCAAGGACCGTTGTAAGGGAAGAGTTTGGGAAAGTGAACATTCATTATTTTAAAACATTAAATTTTATGGCATCTCAGTTAATAGTTATGTTAGATGAAGAACCATTAGCTCTGAACTAACCCATTTTTTCTGTACCCATTTTTTCTGTGTCTAGCTTTACCAAAATTGAGGGACAAGGAAAAAACTATACAGAAATGTGTAAAAAAACTAGGATTTTTTGACTACCTATGTAAAAATAACAAGATAAACATAAATAGCATTGACTTGAAATTTGGTGGATAGAAACATACTTCTAAACTGACATCGTGGCTCCATGACCATGGGGGATCTCTCTCCCTCCCTCTCTCTCTCTCTTTCTTTTTATTTATTTTATTTATTTTTTAAATTTTTGGTACCAGGAATTGAAGCCAGGAGCACTTAACTACTGAGCCACATCCCCACATCCCCAGCTTTCTTTATTTTTTATTTTGAGAAAGGATCTTGCTAAGCTATTTAGGTCCAAACAACTTGCTGAGGTTGGCTTTGAACTAGAGAGAGATACTCCTGCCTCAGCCTCCTGAGTTGCTAGGATTACAGGCTTGTGCCACTGTGCCTAGCTGGCTGGATGACTGGCTGGCTGGCTGGTTTGCTTGCTTGTTTGCTTGCTTTCCCATCATGCCCAGTGGGATCTGTTCCTTTCTTGACTGCCTCACCTGCTTTCCTTAGTGCATAATCTCATGGGTCATGATGGTTAAATTGTAGCTACTGATTCTACCTTCTAGTCGGCAAGGAAAACACCCTCTCTCCCCTTAGAATATTTCCAGAAGTTCAGTTCAACTCTTCAGTTAACATCTCATGGACTTGAATTTACTCACCTAGCTGTATTACCTGCAGGAAGGCTTTATTCCTCATAGTCATGTTTCTAGCTAAAAATTCTATGGATTGAGTGTTTTGTCCCCTTTAAGTTCAGGTGTTGGCCTGGAAACCTGCCTTGCTTCCCTGCAGGGAATCTCAATTCAGAGATCCAGAAGAAGCTCTTCAAAAATGAAGAATCAAACTAGAAAAGGTTCACTTCAAACCCACAACTCACCTAAAAAACAGCCTATGGATAGGGACAGGAATGAAAACCTAGGAAAAATTATCAATGATTTAATTACTAAAAGGAATAATGAACTAAAAGAAGATATAATGAAGGGACTAAATGAGAAAATTCAAGAGATGAAAAACTATATTATCAAAGAAATAGACATACTGAAAAATGAAGTGACAGCTGAAATCTTCAGTCAATTTCATTAGAGGAATGATGGAAGAATTTAATAATAGACTAACTTCTACGGAAAACAGAACCTCAACTCTTGAAGAAAGAACATCTGACAGTAAGGATAGGCTGAATAAGCTCAAGTGTATGGATGACAAAAAAGAAAAAATATTCACATGGCATGAGCAGAATTTTCAAAATGTCTGGGATGAAATCAGAAGAAACAATATAAGAGTAATTGGGATACAAGAAGAAATTGAAACACAAATGAACGACATACAGAAAATTCTCAATGAAATAGTTAAAGAAAATTTTCCCATATTAAAATAGAATCAGATATGCTCATCCAGGAAGCATATAGGATACCCAATAGGCTTAATCAAAAGAGAAGCTCAGCACCACACATCACATTCAAAATGTATAACAAGAAAAGAATGTAAAAGCTGCAGGAGAGAAATGTCAAATCACATTCAGAGTCAAACTAATAAGGATCATCTCTGACTTTACAGCACAGACTCTAGATGCAAGGAGATCCTGGAAAAAAGATCTTTCAATGTATGAATGACCATAGCATGCATCCAAGAATACTATACCCAGAAAAATTCAGCTTCAAATTTGATGGGGAAATAAGAACATTGCATAATGAGACCAAACTTGCAGCATTCATGAAGAGAAAACCAGCACTGCAAAGAATCCTCAAAGATTAAAAAAAAACTCCAGATAGGAGAATAAGCAAACACTCCTCAAAACCCACAAAAAAGGAAATTCAATAAAAGTACACAGTATCAAAAGACAACCAAGAAAACACAAAACTCACTAATAAAACATGGTGACCATGAACCACAACCACATAACTATTCCTTTTTTTTTCTTTTTTAAAGAGAGAAGGAGGGGCTGGAGTGGTGGATCAGTGGTTTCAGTGCTTGCCTGGCAAGCACGAGGACCCAGGTTCAAACCCCAGCACCACGTACACAACTAAGTGTTGGAGCAACTAACGCCATGGGAAAAACTAAAGTTGTTTCTCTCTTTCTCTGTCTCTCTCACTGTCCCTCTCTCTTTATTAAAAAAAAAAAGAGAGAGAAGGACAGTGAGAGAGAGAGACAGAGACAGAGAGAATCAATTTTTATTGAGTTCCTCACATGGCTTTCATTGCTCTAACACTCAGTCATGTATGTAGGTGCTGAGGTTTGAACCCATGTACTTGTGCATGCCAGGCAAGCACCGTAACCGCTGAGCCACCGCTCCAGCCCCCTACATAACTATTCTAACACTGAATGTGTATGATCTCAATACACCAATCAAAAGCACAGATTAGAGGATTGGATCAAAAACTAAAAATCAACAATATGTTGCTTACAGGAAACCCATTTTAAAGCCAACGACATCCACAGATTGAAAGGATGGAAAAAAGTCTACCAGGCATACAGCCTAAAAAAGCAAGCTGGGGAGCTGGAGTGGTGGCTCAGTGGTTATGGCGCTTGCCTAGCATGCGCAAGTACAAGAGTTTGAACCCCAACACCACATACACAACGAAGTGTTGGAGCAACGTAAGTCACATGAAAAACTAAATAAAATTGATTCTCTCTTTCAAAAAAAGAAAGAAAGAAAGCTGGAGTTGTAATACTTATATCCAATAAAGTAGATTTCAAACATAAATTAATCAGAAGAGATAAAGAAAGCTACTACACCCTAGAAAGGGAACAACACAACAGGAAAATATAAGCATAGTAAATATATGCTCTCCAAACACCAATGCCCCCAACTATGAGGAAAAATTACTCCATGACATGAAACTACTTGTGGACCTCAACATGATAATACTAGGAGACTTTAATGCTCCTCTATCACCAATAAATGGATCATCAAAGCAAAAATAACAAACAAAACCAATAAAGAGATCTCCAGTCTAAACAACACCAAACACCATAAATTAAATGGACTTAACAGACATATATAGACTAGTCCATGCCAAATTGGCTGAATATACCTTCTTCTTAGCAGTGTATGGATCCTTCCCCAAAATAGATCATATTCTAGTTCACAAAAGAAATCTCAGCAAATACAAAAAAATAGATATTATTCTGTGTATCCTATCAGACCATGATTCCATGACCCTAGAAATTAACTGCAAAAATCATAACAGAAAACACACATATACATGAATATTGAATAATACCTTATTAAATGAAGAATGGATCCAAGAAGACATAAGAGCAGAAATTAAGAAATTCTTGGAAGAGAATGAGAATGAAAACACAACATATTGAAACTTTTGGGACAGCATGAAGCATTCTTTTCTTTTTTAAAGAGAGAGAGGGACAGTGAAGTGAGAGAGAGAGAGAGAGAGAGAGAGAGAGAGATAATGGATTTTATTTAGTTTTTTATGTGGCATTCATTGCTCCAACACTTTGTTGTGTATGTGGTGCTAGGGTTTGAACCTGCATCCCTATGCATGCAAGGCAAGCACGGAAACCGGTGAGCCTACACTCCAGCTCCATGAAAGCATCCCCCCCCCCACTTTTTAATGGGAAAGGGACAGTGAGAGATAGAGAAAAAGAAATCAACTTTATTTTGTTTTTCATGTGGCCTAAGTTGCTGTGACTCTTCATTGTGTTCGTGGTGCTGGGGTTTGAACTCGCACATGCCAGGCAAGCGCTGTAACTGCTGAGCCACTGCTCCAGCCTCCCCCCGCCCCATGAAAGCATTCTTTAGGAGAAAATCAGATCAGAGCTGAAATCAATGATATTGAGAACAAAAAAATAAATAAATAAAAAGAATCAACAAAATTAAGAATTATTTCTTTGAAAAAATAAATAAAATTGACAGACCCCTAGCTAATCTCACTAAAAGAAGGAAAGAATCCAAGCAAATCAACAAAATCACCAACTAAAAGCGGGTGATCACCACTGACCCTATGGAAATCAAATGGATTATCAGAACATGTTTTGAACAACTATACTCCTCTAAATGAGATAATCTAGAAGTCATGGACAAATTTTTAGACACAGAAATCCATATAGCAGTCAAAAGCCTTCGAAAGAAGAAAATCACAGGAGCTAAGCTGATGGATTCCCCACTGAGCTTTTTTTTTTTTTTTTTTTTTTAAAGAGAGAAGGACAGTGAGTGAGAAGGAACCACAGAGAAAATCAAATTTTTTATTGAGTTTTTTTCACATGGCTTTCATTGTTCCTCCTACCTCAGCCTCCTGACTCACTGGGGTTACAGACGTGCACCACTGAACCTCTGTGCATTCTCTCTCTCTCTCTCTCTCTCTTTTTAAGAGAGAAGGACGAGAGAGAGAGAGAGAGAGGGAGAGAGAAACAGAGAGAATCAATTTTTATTGAGTTTTTCACATGGCTTTCGTTGCTTTGACACTTAGTTGTGTATGTGGGTGCTGGGGTTTGAACCTGTGTTCTTGCACATGCTGGACAAGCACTGTAACCACTGTGCCAAGATTCCAGCCCCCTACTGAGTTTTACATCTAGGAGGAGGAGCTACACCTCTCCTTATTAAGCTTTTCCAAGAAATTGGAAAGAATAAAACTCTTCCAAACACAAATCTACTACCAAAACCCAACAAAGACACATCAAAAAAAGAAAACTACAGACCTATATCCCTGATGAACATTGATGCAAAAATCCTTAATAAAGTTTTAGCAAATCACATTCAGAAATACATCAAGAGGTCTTAGAGCAACAAAAGCCACATGAAAAACTGAATAAAATTGATTCTCTCTTTCTCTCTCTCAGTGTCCCTCTTAAAAAACAAACAAACAACAACAAAAAAAAAACATCAAGAAGGGGCTGGAGCAGTGGCTCAGCTGATACAGTGCTTGCCTGGCATGCACTAGTACTCGAGTTCAAACCCCAGCACCACATACACAACAAAGTGTCAGAGCAATGAAGGCCACATGAGGGACTAAATAAGATTGATTCTCTTTCTCCCTCTCTCACTATCCCTTTCTCTTAAAAAAAAATCAAGAAGATAATTCATCAAGATCATATGTGTTTCATTCCAGGGATGCAAGGCTAGTTCAACATATGCAAGACAATAAATGTGATTCATCACTTAAACAGAATTAATGACAAAAACCATATGATCATCTCAATTGATGCAGAAAAAAGCCTTTGATAAAATCCAGCACTCATTTATGCTCAAAACTGTAGAGAAAATAGGGATCAAAGGATTTTATCTTAACTTTGCGGACACTATATATCCCAAACCCTCAGCTAGCATAACTAAATGGAGAAACGTTGAAAGCATTTCCACTGAATTCAGGAACAAGACAAAGCTGCCTGCTCTCACCATTTTTATTCAATATCGTCCTCGAGACCCTATCTGGAGCAATCAGGCAAGAGAAGGAAATCAAAAGGATAAGAATAGGAAGAAAGGAAGTCAAACTATCCCTTTTTTTCTGATGATATTATCCTATATCTGGAGGATCCAAAAATTTCCTCCAGAAAACTGTTTGAGCTTAGAAAGAAATTTAGCAAAGTAGCAGGATACAAGATGAACACCCATAAACCAATAGCTTCCTTATAGACTAAAATAATAAGGCAGAAGAAGAAAAAAGGAAATCTATCTCATTCATAATAGCCTCAAAAAGAATAAAATACTTGGGAATTAATCTAACAAAAGAAGTAAAAGACCTCTACAATAAAAATTATTGAACACTGAAGACAGAATTGAAGAAGACTTGAGAAGATGGAAAGATGTTCCATGCTCTTGGTTAGGCAGAATTAATATAATTAAAATTGCCATTCTACCAAATGTACTGTACAGATTCAATGGAAGCCCATCAAGATACCAATGTCATTCTTTACAGATATAGAAGAAGCAATTCTCAAATTCATTTGGAACATGAAACCCAGAATAGTCAAAACATTACTAAGCAAAAAGGATGAAACACGTGGTTTTGTAATACGAGATCTAAAATTATACTATAGAGCTGCAGTAACAAAAACAGCATGGTACTGGTATCAAAATAGGAATGAAGACCAATGGAATAGAGTAGAAGACTCTGAGGCAAACCCACAAATCTTTAAACATCTGATCTTTGAGAAAGGGGGTCAACATATAACATGAAGAAGAGACAGCCTATTCAACAAATGGTGCTGGCCAAACTGGACAGCCACTTGCAGAAAATTTTAATTAGATCCTTATCTCTTACTTGCACAAAAATAAAATCAACTGCTAGGAAAAAAATTAGGACCAATACTCAAGCATGTGGGAGTAGATAGACGTCCTTAACAAGACTCCCAAAAAGAAAGATTTAAAGTCAAGAATTAATGAGTGGTATGCCATTAAATTAAAAAGCTTTTGCTCAGCCAAGGAATTGGTCAAAACTGTCAAGAAAGGGGCTGGAGTGGTGGTTCAGCAGTTATGGCTTTTGCCTGGCATGCATGAGTACACAGGTTCAAACCTTAGCACCACATGCACAACAAAGTGTCAGAGCAATGAAAGCCACATGGAAAACTAAATAAAAATTGATTCTCTCTTTCTCTCTCACTGTTCTTGTCTCTTTAAAAAAAAAACTGTCATGAGAGAACCTATAGAATGAGAGATAATCATGGCCTGTGATTCCTCCAACAGAGGACTAATATCCAAAATTTACAAAGTACTCAGAAAACTTCAGATAAAAAATACTAACAATCCAATCAATAAATGGGCCAGAGAGCTAAACAGAAACTTCTCAAAAGAGGACATTGAGCAAGCCAATGATTACACGATAAAGTATTCTAAATCACAAGTAATCAGAGAAATGTAAATCAAAATTACTTTAAGATTTCACCTCATTCCAGTCAGCCTGGCAAAGATGAAGAATACAAACAGTAACAGATGCTGAAGGGATTGTGGGGAGATAGGTACATTAGCACACTACTGGTGGGACTGCAGACTGATACAGCCACTTAGGAAAGCAGTGTGGAGACTCTGCAAAAAATTAGGTTTGGAACCACCATATGACCCAGCTATCTCTCTTCTGGGTATTTCCCAGAGCAGTTAGAATCAGCACATTACAGCAACACAGCAAAGCCAACATTTTAGCAGCTGAATTTACAATAGTTAAATTATGAAATCAACCCATATGCCCCTCACTGGATGAATGTGGATGAATGGATCCAAATCCAAAAGCTCTGGAATATATATATATACATACACATACATATATACATATATTAATATATATATGTAAATATTTATTAATATATATATAATGGTTTTCTACTCAGCTATTAGAAACAATGATATTGCAGCTTTGAAGGTAAATGGATGGCAATGGAAGAAATCATCCAGAGCAAAATTAAGCCAAACCCAGAGAGTCAAGGGCCAAATGTTTTCCCTCATTTGTTGAAGCTAGGCTTGGGTAAAAGGTAGACAAACTCATGTATTAGGTCTACCAAAGGCATAGCGACACATAATCTAGGGGAAACCATAGACCCTAGGTGGGGAGAGACAGGTGTGGGGGATGGAAGAGGTAGGGAAAATAGGGAGGGATCTAGGTAGACAATCAACAATGTGGCATACTCTTTACCCCCAAGAAGTCAAATAATACTTATGAAATCATTTAATTGTGGAAAAATTTTAAATTTAAAATCATATATATATATATATATATATCCATTTATATCTCTTCTTTTTTAAAGAAAGAGGGACAATGAGAGAGAGAGAGAGAGAAAGAATCAATTTTATTTAGTTTTTCATGTGGCTTTTGTTGCTCTGACACTTTGTTCTGTGCTGGGGTTTGAACCTGGGTCCTCACACATGCCAAGCAAGTGCTGCAACCCTGAGCTACCACTCCAGCTCTGACATTTATATCTCTTATAGGTGCATAATGTAGAAGTATCAAGAGCCTGGGGTGTGTGCGATGTGAGGGTAAATATGACTTAGGATTGAATGCATATCATATTGCTACTTTATATGCATTTATGATTATACAACAACTTGACTCCTTAATAATAATAATAATAAAAATAGTCAGGGGTTGGAAGCTGAATCCTCATTGCAACAGTGCTGGAAAGTGGGGCCCGATGAAAGGTATTAGGTCATGAAAGTTCAGCCCTCAAGAATGGATTGGTATTCTCATAAAAAGAACTTGATGTTGCTATAAAAAGAGCTTACAGGAGGGGCTGGAGCAGTGGCTTGGCGGTTAAGGTGCTTGCCATACTAGAGTTCAAACCCCAGCACCATGTACACAATAAGGTCTTGGAGCAATGGAAGACACATGAAAAACTAAATTGTTTCTCTCTCTCTCTCTCTCTCTCTCATTGTCTGTTTCTTAAAAAAAGAATTGTATCTAAATAAGACAAAGTAATTATTATTGATGTTATTAAGTGTAAAAGTCTCACTGTAGTGATATTACTTTTAAAAGATGTACATTTGAGTTTAAAGTGTTGAAATGGCCTGATATTTGGGGTTTTCTTTTAATATTTCTGCAAAGGAAGATAAAGGAACTATGGCCAAAATCTTGATAGTTTTGAATTTTCGGTTACAGGTATATGGGATTTATTGTATTATTAGTTTTTTAAATATTCATTTTTTTGAATAATCAGAATCACAATTTCTAACTCCTGGAACTCAGGGGGAAGGGTGTAGCTAATGGTAGAGTGCTTGCCTAGTATGCACAAGTCCTTGGGTTCAATCCCAAGCACTGTAGAAAAAAAATGTCTAACTCCTAAGTGGTTCCAATGCTACAGTTTTACATAACTTAGGCCAATTTACTTAATGTTTCTGTTTCTGAATTTTTTCATATATAAAATGAAGGTTATAATACTTGTCCTAATTAGTTAACAGGACTGCAGTGAGGGTCAAATATAAAAATGCCCGTGAAAGTGTTTTAGAACCTATAATGTAACATGTCACCAGATATTGTTGTTGATGTGCATGCTGCCATTTTTGTTATTAATGTGAGAACAGAAGCCATGATTCATTATTCACTACAGTCTCTCCAGTGACTAGTGAAATGCCTGAAATATAATAGATATGCAATAAATGTTTGATGAGTGAGAGCAAAAATTAAGGAAAAAATTTAAGAACTGAAATTGATATGAACTCACAAGGATAGAAGAAACCAAATAACCTTACGTCACACATGAGGAAACTGAGGCCCAGGGTGAAAAAATAACTGATCTAAAAAGACAGGGTGGCACAGTTTCAGTACAGTGGAAGACAGAAGGTCATAGTCATCCTCCAATATAAAAGAGAATATAATTCTGTTTTCATTACCTTAGGGGAAATGTGCCATAGTATAATCACATCACTTCTTGTTATAGTCCCAAGGAACAGTGCATTCTCTAGCAGTACTTACATTTTGTTCTATTAACTACAGTTTCCAAACAGGAGGCTAACCAGTAGGGACTCAAATCCTTTTGTGATGTAGATGTTTTGGTTTTAATGGTCCCAATTATGAGAATTGGTCCTGTAGATGGAACAACTACTTACACGTTTGTTTTTTTTAAAAAAATCTTATAATATTTTTATATAATCTTTGTGGCTAAGAACTGTGAAGTCTGTCTAAATATTTTATAGGAAATCTCCTACTTGCATATATATGCATCTGAGTTGATCATGTTGGCAATGTCCTGATACAATAGGGTCACATTTTCAGATGAAAATTATTCTGATGGGTGGGATAGGTACTTTCAGCACTCTCCAAGCAAATAGTCCCAGATAACAGTCATTCAGGGCTAGGTTATAGCTCAGTGGTAGAGTGCTTGCCTAGAGTATGCTAAGGCCCTGGATTCAATGCCCAACACCACAAACAAAACAAATACAATCATTCAATAGCCACAATTCAATGATAGAAATTATTAGACATTTTTCACTTATTTATCTTAGCATATAAAATATTTATTTTTGCTCATGAGTCTATGGTCTATTAGACCATTTTGAGGATCTGGGCTTGGCTGATCTCAGTTGGGTTAACTTGTGTTTGGCAGGTCAGCTGGGAGCTGAGGACAGAGCCAAGGTAATTCATCTTTGAACTCTCATCCTCCAACAGTCTATCTTTAGGCATTGCTATCATGGTGAGACAAAATTCCAAAAGAGCACAGGAAAGTCATGCAAGGAGTCTTCAGAACTCAGGTCAGAACTGGCATATTCCCTTCTGCTGCATTCTGTTGTGTAATCGAGTAGTAAGACAAATAGAGTTTCAAGAGTAGGAAAAACAGACTCCATCTCTAGATGAGAGAAACTACTGAGTCACATCATAAATGGTACATATGCTGGGGGGAGATGAATTTGGACAATTTTTTTGTAATCAGTCTTCCATAATAGGGATAATACTTTGCTAAGGATGCTTTAGTGAGATTTCTTCTTAGAGTGCTGCAACTAACCAAATATACAGCATTTATCTCTTGAAATGTAAGAAGAGAAATGTACTGGAATAGTGGAGACAAGCTTGAAGACAGGTTGGCTGGCAACAGATATCAGACTTTATTTTGAGAGGTATAAAAGCAGGCATAGTTATGATTGTTCTGTGCTTTCCAAAGTTCATTCATACCCAATAACAACATGAGTGTCTTGTTCTGAGTACAAAGCTCTTTACATGTAGTGGTTTATTTAATCCTCACAACTACCATATGAGGTATCATCAACTCTTCTTACAGACATAACTGAGACTTAAAAAGGTTGAACAGCCTAATTAAGGCCTCTCAACTGTAAATGAGAAAGTGTGGATTCAGTCAGGCATGGGGGCTCGCCTGTAATCCCAACAGCTCAGGAGGCTGAGGCAGGAAGATGGCAAATTCAAAACTAGCCTCAGCAACTTAGTGAGGCCCTATGCAACTTACCAAGAATTTGTTTCAAATAAATAAATAAATAAAATGGGCTTAGGACATGGCTCTTTGGTAAATTGCCTTTGGGTTTAATCTCTAGTCAAAAAAAAAAAAGAATGACAGAAAAGTGTGGATTCAAACCCAGCCTTGTCTGACTTCAAAGCCAGGGGGAGATATTGCACATTATACTGCTGTTTTCTCTCCACAAATGCAGAAGTTTCCTTGACCCCTCCAAATCATACTGTGCATCCATTTTGAGGTACAGGAAAACCCAATGTCTTCAATTATAATAAATAATAGCATTTTTATTTGCAGTTAATAAATTAAAGCAGGTTGGTGTCAAAACAAAGAAAAGAAATCAACTTTCTTTAAAAGGAAGCTAGTGGGGACTAGAGCGGTGGCTCAGCAGTTATGGTGCTTGCCCAGCATGTGCAACTACACAGGTTCAAACCCCAGGACCCATGTAAACAACTAAGTGTCAGAGCAATGAAAGCCATGTGAAAAACTCAATAGAAATTGATTCTCTCTCTCTCTCTCTCTCTCTCTCTCTCTCTCTCTCTCACTGTCCTCTCTTTAAAAAAAAGGAAGCTAGTAATATATTAGGCCATGGGGAAACCGAGGCAGGAGGATTGCAAATTTAAGGCCAGCTCAGGCAACTTAGACTCTATCTCAAAATAAGATAAAAAAGGGTAAATAAGATAAAAAGGGTTGGATTATAATTCAGTAGTAGAGTGCTTACCTAGAATGCACATGCATGAGACCCTGGGTTCAATTCCCAGTTCTTCAGGGAAAAATATTTAGGCTTGTAGGTCATATTGTTTCTCTTGTAACTCTCAACTGGTTTTGTAGCACAAAAGAAGACACAGGGAATATATAATGGGAAGTTGTTCAGTGGTAGAGTGCCAGCCTAGAATTCAGGAGGCCCTGAGTTCAATCCTCAGGAATGCCCCCAACCCCCAAAAAAGTAAATGAACCAGTGTGGCTGTGAGGATTTGATACCAAGTCAGGACTTAGCAAAAAAAGCACTTGGTTCTAAAGGCCAATTTGAAATTCTCCAAAATATCTCAAATGTTATAATAATATGCAGTAAAATAAAAGATAATTTTAAAAATAAGACAAAATCATAACTACCACGCAAATATAAAAATTACACATTAAATATCTTATTTAGCTCATTGATTAATGAGGGAAACAGACATTAAAATCAGTTCAAAAGGGCTGGAGGAGTAGCTCAGCAGTAAAGCACTTGCCTGGCATGCACAAGGATCTGGGTTTGATCCTCAGCACCACATACACAACTGAGTGTTGGAAAAAAAAAAACCAGACAAAAAAATAAAATGAAATCAACTCTCTTTTTCTTTCTCACTCTCCCTCTCCAAAAAACAGTAAAAAAAAAATTAAAACCATTTCAATGGAAAATTAAACACAAATGGCAGTAATCAAGAATATAGAAATGAATTTTCAGTAGATGAGAAATGGATCAGTATTTACAGATAAGAATATAATGTTTGGAATCATCTATTCCACCAAGTGGTAGTTAATTGCATCATTTTTTGATTAGTTCAACTTTGTCTTACATAATAAAGGGATTAGTTGCTTTACTTTCATACGTGAATACATGAGAGAGTAGCTTAAACCCGATCCTTGTACAGGATCTCCCCCGCTTTGCCCTGCTCCCAAATCTCATGTCTTCTCTGTAATTCCCCCATGTTACAATTATAAAAGACCATATACATGTATTTTAATCATTGAAATTGCTAGATTTTTATGCCTAAATAGGTAAATTTGGGCTTTTAATGGGTGTCAAGTATACTTTTCAGTATTGAAATCCACCTTTTCCCTCCCTTTCCTCTCTCCTGTTCTCCTCCCCCTGCCTTGAAAGTTATAGTTGCAACATATTATGTGTTACTTCAAATTTGGTGGATCTATTAAATAAACTAGACTAACTTTCATCTTACATTAGGTTTTACTCTAGTTTCCACATATGAGAGAGAAAGCATTGAACCCTGAGTCTCTGTGTTTGACTTGTTTTACTCAGCGTGATTTTTTTCCATCTCCATCCATTTACCTGCAAAAGCCATGATATTGTTCTTTCTAATCACTGAACAGAACTCCATTGTGTGTGTGTGTATATATATATATCACATCACAGCTTTTGCAACTGTTCATCCATAGGAGGGCATCTGGGTTGTTTCAATAATTTAACTATATCATAAATTGAGCTGCTATAAACATTGATGTAGCAGTATCTCTGTAATAAGCTGATTCTAGCTCTTCTGGGAAAATACACAGGAGCAGGATAGCTTGGTCATATACAGTGGTTCAAATCCTAATTTTTTGTTTTTAAAGAGAGAGGGACTGTGAGAGAGATAAAGAGAGAATCGATTTTATTTATTTTTTCATGTGGCTTTCATTGCTCTGACACTTCATTGTGTACGCAGTGCTGGGGTTCGAACCCATGTCTTTGTGCATGTAAGGCAAATGCCGTAACCACTGAGCTACCACTCCAGCCTCCAATCCCTAATTTTTTAGGGAGCCTCCACATTGCTTTCTAGTTAATTGCATCTTGACCAGACATAATTTATTGTCATGTCTTTGGACAAAACCCATTTGCATTATCAGTTTTCTATAACTTATATAATTCTATGTAACATTGTCCACTCAAAGATGATGAAATTACAGACCCATATCTAGTCAGAAAACTCCAAAGGATCACTTATACAACACCAATTGAGAATATTTCTAGTAATCCTCATCGGAATTATCTCTGATAATCAGTTACAAATTTTATTTTATTTTATTTTATTTTATTTTGGTACCAGAGATTGAACCCAGAGGCACTTAACCACTGAGCCACATCCCAGCCCTTTTTATTTTTAATTTTCAGACAGTATCTCGAGAAGTTGCTTAGGGCCTTACTAAGTTGCTGAGGCTGGCTTTGAACTTGCAAACCTCCTGTTTCAGCCTCATTTTAAAATTTTTTTATTGGGCTGGAGCAGTGGCTCAGCGGTTTCAGTGCTTGCCTGGCAGGCACGAGGACCACCACCACTTACACAACTAAGTGTTGCAGCAACTAAGGCCAGGTGAAAAACTAAATAAAGTTATTTCTCTCTTTTTCTGTCTCTCTCACTGTCCCTCTCTCTTTAAAAAAAATTTTTTATTAAGGAGTTGAGTTATTGTAAATCATAAATACATGTAAAGTAACAATATGATATACATTTGTTCATAAACCAGAATCACCCCCACATTGCTCACACTCCAGTCTCTTGATTCTTTTATATTTCAACCCTACAAGCTATATAAATGTTTAGACTGTGAATTTTCCAGAATTAAATGACTGCATATGTATTCTTTGTCTCTGGGGGCAGGGTAAAGAGTATGTTACATTGTTGATTGTCTCCCTGGATCCCTCAATATCATCCCTCCCTCCCTCCCTTCCCCCCACCTTTTTGCTCCCCACTCCTGTTTCAGTTTCTTGAGTGGCTGGGATTACAGGTGTGTTACCCTGTGCCCAGGTGGAGGCAGTTTTAGATGGCATGGACAAATTTCTTATCTTAATCACCATATATTTATTTTATAGTAGGTTAGTTTATAAAATTAAAACTAGTTATCAAATTAATGATTTTCTTTCTTTTTTTTTTTTTCCAGGGCCGAGGACCAAACTTGGGGCCTTACGCATGCTAGGCAAGCACTCTGCCACTGAGCTAAATCCCCAACCCCCAAATTAATGATTTTACAGATATTATTTTTCAAACTTTCATATCTAAGTAGATCACTGTGAAATTTCAGAACACTATAGATGAAATTATTCTAAAACTCTGTACAAAGAAAAAAAAGTTGTTTACAAAGGAACAAGAATCAGAAAGAATCAAACAACCACAAGTCTTCCTATCAGCAAAATTGGATGATTGAAAACAATAGAAAATGACTAGAGTGGTGGCTCAGTGATGGAACACTTATGTGGCATGCAGGAGGACCCAGGTTCAAACCCCAGCACCACATATACAACTAAGTATCTCAGAAATTAAAATCAGATGAAAAAGTAAATAAAACTGGTTCTATCTTTCTCACTCTCCCTCCCTGTTTTTTTAAAAAGAAAGAAAATGAAAGAAAAATGTTTGGAGTAAAAAATTATTTTAAGTGTGGAATTTTGTTTTCATTCAAAGCTTTTAATAAGCAGTGAGAGCAAGGCACAGTTATTCCCAGAAATTCAATAACTCAGAAAGTTTAGCACCCATATAAATACCAAATAAATTAAAAACTTTAATGTGGTACATACTTGTTTTTAACCAAAATGGAGTAACAGAGACCAGACTTTCTACCCAAAATAACTATATATATGTGTGTGTGTATATATATATATACATATATATACACATATATTCATGTATACATATAATTAGAAAAAATAATAAACAGTGGTTTATTATAAATAAATTATAAAAAGAAACAGTGGTTTTTAAGACTTTGGATATGAGACAATGAAGGACAATGATTCCTGAGAGAAGAGAAAAAAGTCAAGTGAACCCAGTGATTGGCCCTGTATAGTACCAGAGACTGCAGCAGAGAGGAGGAGTGGGGACCCAAGAAGAATCTAGGGATCCCCCTGAGTTGAGAACATGAAGCTGGGAGGGGACAAAGTTGCACCAGTGAAGAGCAAACTACTAGAGAAAAGAAAGCTTCTGAGAGAGAGAAAGAGGGATGGAGACCCAGAACTGTCCAGGACCTCTTTCAAGTATTGAGCTGAGTATTTACCAGCACATGCATGTGAAGAACTACACTGGATGGTGGGGAAAAAACACTCATGAGAAGCTTACACAGGGCCAATTCCTACCAGCTAGATTGGAAAATCTCATCATTCAGCATATATTATACAGAGTATCCAGTGGTCTTGCTTTAGTAATAAGACAATGTTTTTAATCCCACCTAACAAAGTTTAAAAGCAAGACCTGAAAAAAAATTAAACTTTTCCCAGGTGACTTAGCTGAATCCTGGAACAAAGCTTAATAGATATAAAAATATCCAGCACCCAAGAAAGTAAAATTCATAGGTTCTGATATCCAATAAAAAACCATAAGGTATGTGAAGAAGCAGAACAATCAGAAGAAGAAAAGGCAATTGAAACTTGATAAAGTGGATACAGATAATGGAATTAGTATAGAAGGACATTAAAATAATTTTTATAAGTATGCTCCTTATATTCCAAAATCTAAAGTAATAGTAATAGCAGTGATACCCCTGGCAGGTGGCATCTAGCAATATCTAAATTCAGTATGTATGTTGGCAATGTGGCTCAGTGGTAGTAGAGTGCTTGCCTACCATGCGTGAGACCCTGAGTTTGATGCCCAGCACTGAAAAGAAAAAGAAAGACAGACAGGCAGACAGTTTGGTCACAACTTTTGGGTAGTATACTTCTGACATGAGGTAGGTAGATTTCATAGATGTTGTTAAAGATTCCACAATACACAGAACAGCTTCCCACAACAAAAATTATCCAGCCAAAGTTCTCAACAATGCTGAGATTGAGAAACTCTGACCTAGAGGAAGAATTGAAGATGTTAAATTCATATATTCCTCGAAGATATGAAAATGATACAATTTGAAATTCTAGATAACTTCTAGAAATGAAAATGACAATGACAAAGATGGAAAACACACTGGATGGGATTAGTGACAGATTAGGTATTACAGAAAAAACAGGAGTGACCTTGAAAACATGGTAATGTAAACCTTGCAAAGTGAAACCTAGACAAAAACAAGTTTAGAGCAGGGTGGAGAAGCAAATCATGAAGCCAGCCATGGTGGTGCATTCCTGTATTCCTAGCTACTTGGGAGGCTGAGGCAGAGTCACCTCAAATTTGAGGCCAGCCTTGGCAAATTGGTGAGATCTTGTCTCAAAAAAAAAAAAAGGCAAAATAAATACCTTTTTAGACACTAGAACTCATCAATAGCATATTCACATTACAAAAAAAACCCAAAAGGAAACCTTTTAGGAAAAAGGAAAATAACATCAGTTGGAAAAATGGGCATACAAAAAGAGTAAAAGAACATTGCAGCTGATAACTATAGTAAATTATGAAAATTTTTCTTATGATTTTAATTTTTTCAAAAGATAACTGGCTATTTAAACAAAAATAATAATGTAGTATTGCATTTATAGCATATGCATAAGCAAAATGAATGACAGTTGGACAAAGTTATGATTTGTTTGGAGGGGAGGCTAGGCGTGAGGGGACCAACATTGTCCAGGAGCTCTATCTGCAACTCAATGGCATGTTAAATTAAGCACAAGCATTAAAAAAACCCATCTGGCCTAGAAGATAAGTTAAGTTTTCTCATTTGCTAAGTACAAAGACAGTATTTTCTGTAATTCTAGCGACTCAGGTTGAGGCCTGAGGATTGCAAGTTCAAAACCAACCTCAGCAACTTAGTGAGACCCTGTCTCAAAATAAAAATAAAAAGGGCTGGAGCTGTGGCTTAGCGGTCATGCACCCATGGGTTCAATCCCTATTACCCCCTCAAAAAAACCAATATTTTCTTTCCTAAAGAATAGAAAAAGGATGCCAGGCACGATGGTACATACCTGTTAACCCAGCAACAGGGGAAGCTGAAGCAGGAGAATTGCAAGTTCGAGACCAGCCTCAGCAACTTAACATAAGCCTGTCTCAAAATAAAAAATTAACTTTAAAAAAGGGCTTGGGATGTAGCTTAATAATAAAGTGCCCCTGGGTTCAATAACCAGTACAAAATCAATAATAATAAAAGAATGGAAAAAGGAATGAGAGTACAGCCTGATCTGTATAGGTGTTTGATATGTATTTCCTCAATAATGAGGAAGGTCACTGTTTGATTCTCCATTTGACTCTGTTCTACTAAGCTCCCAAGCAATACAACTAGCTTTGCAGGTAGGCCTGGTCTATTGGTAGACTGAGACTGGGGAATGGGCATTCAGGGCACATGGTGAGGAGCAGACCAGCAAACCGCCTTTCCTCAAGTCAGAAGGACATGCTACTAGAATACTCAGATAGCAAAGCCAAATCTGGCTTGTTATTGCACCCATGTCCAGCTGCTCACCACATGACAGGCCAATTATGTTGAGAGACAAGGTACTGAGACAAAGAAGGTGATTTTATTTGCAAAGCTGGCTCAACAAGAAGATGGAGAACTCTTGTTCAAAGTCCATCTTATTGGGAAGCCAATTTAGGAGTGGTTTATAATAGGCAGTTGACGGATATTCCCAGACTGGTGGGTGCCTTCTCACAGTGGGTGGGCCAGAAGATGCATATCCGGTCCTAATTGCCTAGTCATGAGATGATTTTTAGTTCTGAAGTCTCAAGAACAAAGATTATTTTTTCCTCAGGCTATTCTTGTCACTGATTATTTTGCCCACACGGAGTTACTGACATGTTACACAGTGGACTGGCTGGAGGCAGTAGCTTCCAGGAGGCCCTCTTGCTGATTGCCAGACTCAGAGTAATGAATGGAAACATCCTTAATGTTGGGCTTCAGGCTCAGTGGGCTGTTGCCCCATGTGATGCTAATAGGCAGGTAGTCTCTGTCAGCAGCAGGCTTGGGTGCTCTTCCCAGTGTTTTTAGTTTTTCCTCCAATATGAGAATCCAGAAAAAAATGGTAAATATCTTCATAATCAGAGGGAAACAAAGATATTTCTAAACCTAAGATCAAATCTAGAAATAAGGAATTTGGCCTTATTTACCAGTCATTGGGACTCACTTTGTGAAAATATTGCATCAAATGACTGAATTGTCTACTACTTTTATTGATTTGACTCCTCATTTTGACACTGTGAAGATGACTGAGTTTGAATAATTTTTCTTCAAAAATGGATGCTACACAGGGCAGTGCAAGGGGTGTTTCTCAACGGTAGAGCACTTGCCTAGTATGAATAATGGCCTGGGTTTGATCCCCAGCACTGAAAGAAAAAAAAAAAACTGAGGCTACAATAATTGGCCTTATAGATACCAAGCCCAGAAATTGTAAAAATTTCCTAGACTTTTAGGATAAAATACAACTGATAGAGGAAATTATTATGGAAATGTCTGGCTTCTAGTACTTTTATGTTGTGTTCTAATATATGTCTTTGCTTTAAATGCTGTGAGAATGTCGGAGATCAACTGAATTGTTTATTTAAGCTCATAAATGCAAATTGATTTCTCACCCTACACATCACTCTGGATATCAGTAACGCGGTTGAAGCCAGGACCTCACACATGCTAGACAAGTGTTCTACCACTGAGATACATCTCCAGTCCAGTAGAGCTTTAATGAAAGCAAGGATTTCCTGAAAATTAGCACAAAAAGTTGGTTTTTAATGGAGAGATATTAGGCTAATAACAATATCAATTTGAGTATGACAGAAATCTTGTTAAAGAATATGGAGAAGCTGAGAATGTTATAGTCTATAACTTGTCTACCAAAAAATAGGAGAAGCCCTAGGTAGAAAACAAGATTAATATCAACTACATTGTTTTGTGATGCATCTTTTTATCTAAGTTATTTGGATTCTATAACTTCATCTGGAATATATATTGCATACTTAGAAAATACCATCAATGAATAGCTTTTGGGCTAATTTGTATGGTTATTGAAATAACAGGCTCACTAGTTTACATTAGAATAAGAAACACTCCTTTGTTAGTCAGCTTTTCATTGCTGTGACAAAGTATCCAAGATAATCAACTTATAAGGAAAGATTTATTTTGGCTGACAATTTCAATCCATGTCCTCTTGGCTTAAGGTGAAGTAGTGTGTAGCAGAGTTGTTCACCGCATTTTAGTCAGGAAACAGAGAGAGGGAGGAAGGGTCCAGGTACAAAATATACCCTTCAAGGGCACCCCCTCCCCAATGACCTACTTTCTCCAACAAGGCCCACCTCCTAACAGTCCACCAACAACCAAGAGGCAATTAAGATATCAATCCATAAATGGAAAACTGCAATCTGAGCAGTTTCACCAAGTATCTGACTCAGACTGGACAGGAACAGGCATGGAAGAAGTGGTTGTGTTGGCCAAAGCCATTCTGGGGCTGAACGCAAGTTTTTTAGATAAGAAATTGGGCTCTGTAAACTCTGAAAAGGAAAGGAGAAACTGGTCCTTCTACAAAGGAGGAGGAGTACTCTAGACAGATTTCAAGAAACTACCCATGGGTAGTTCAGTGTGATTAAAGAAATGAAGTTTCTTCTCCTCCTTGCTTGCAGTAAAATGCCTTCTCTGCTCCAACACCCAGGCATTTTACTTTTTTTCTTTTTGTACTTTCCTCCCCATTCATAGAGCAGAAGGAACAAAGTGAGTCAGGTCTACCTTCTTCAGGAAAACTGAACTATCTGTCTGTCCTTCAATGCTTTGGCTACGAGATTAAGTCCCTTGAAGGAAAAGAATAGTCAGTTTTGCTTGATCCAAGCAAAATGATCTATCTTATTAAGTAGTTTTAAAAAACTTTCTTGCACTCTGGAAATTTGTAAGAACAGGTCACCAATCTGAACCTCTTTTTTTTTTTTTTTTTTTTTTTTAAAGAGAGAGGGACAGTGAGAGAGACAGAGAAAGAGAGAAACAACTTTATTTAGTTTTTCACATGGCTTTAGTTGCTCCAAAACTCAGTTGTGTACGTGGTGCTGGGGTTTGAACCCGGGTCCTCGTGCTTGCCAGGCAAGCGCCGAAACCGCTGAGCCACCGCTCCAGCCCGCTGAACCTCTTTTTAATCCAGGTTCATTCTTTTTTTTTTTTTTTTTAAAGAGAGAGGGACAGTGAGAGAGATAGAGAAAGAGAGAAACAACTTTATTCAGTCTTTCACATGGCCTTAGTTGCTTCAACACTCAGTTGTGTACGTGGTGCTGGGGTTTGAACCCGGGTCCTCGTACTTGCCAGGCAAGCGCTGAAACTGCTGAGCCATCGCTCCAGCCCCTAGGTTCATTCTTTTGGCTGGACAAAATTAATTCCTTCTCCTATGGGCAACATCAAAGAAAAATGGCAGGATTTTCAGGGCTACCAAATATTTGCAGTGGTGGTTAGATTCCAGGTCTACAAATGGTAGGTTTCCAGTTGTTGTACAGGTTTGCTTGGACTCAGCTAGGATAAGCAATATACTGAGCAGTGGATTTAGGGTAACCATATTAGATAATCCATGCTATACAGGTGTTTCACATATAGGATTCTTTAACGGGAAGAAAACAGCTGTTCCACAGCCCTTCCTATTCCAGTGGGCCTTTTCTTTTAAAGAATAATGAATATATATTGCTCCCTGCACATTGTCTATTTCTGCTGTCACAAAGATTATATCCAGGAGGATGTGATTCCAGAAGATCCATTTGATGATGGGTGAATACTACAAATTAATTTAGCCAAATTTTTGCAAGTTGCACCCAACTATCCTGTCCTCTTTGATGTGCCACATAAGATGGCAATTTGTCTGCTGCTGGCCTTCTGCAGTCTATTTTGGGGTAGATGAAAGGACCAGCATCATGTAAATCACTAGTATTCAGACTTTCCTCATACATTGCCCTCATACATTTTCCCTCAAGGAACAAATCTGTGTTGGCAGGAAGGTGATCCAAAAGTCATAATGGGAACAAAAAGATCGTGAGATTAACAGTACAATATGGAACCCACTTTTGAGGTTTCAGACTTTGTGGCACAACACCTTAAGGGTGTGTGTTGTTATGGGGAGCTAACTGCTAAGATCATTGGATACATGTTCATCAGGAATCTGTCACCTTTTGCCAAGAGCCAGGAGCCCATATGGTAGCCCTAGAATTCAGCTGCTCACCAGAAAGTGTTCTGCTAATTTGATGGCCCTGTGAGTTGGGAACAGGAAGAAAGGAATGCAACAATGAATAATTGAGAGCATTGCTGGAGACTTCAAAGAAGGACTGGGAGAATTTGCCATTTTCTGATTCCTTATGTCTGATTCATGAACATTATTTATTTTTAAAAGAGAGAGAGTGGGACAGTGTGAGAGAGAGTGAAAGAATCAATTTTGTTTTTCATGTGGCCTTCATTGCTCCGACACTTCGTTGTTTACATGGTGCTGGGGTTCAAACTTGTGGCCTCACACATGCCAGGCAAGCCCCAAAACCACTGAGCCACCGCTCCAGCCCTTCGTGGCATAATTTGGATCCAACAATAGTGAGTATGATTATTTCAGGTTATCATCTTTGTTCATATCTGATAAGAATCTGGTTAGTGATTTTTGTTTGTTTGTCTAGAATCAGAAATGGCAATTTCTTTTCCCAGAATTTCTTGCTTAAGTGATGGCTAGAATTTTCTGTTATGTAAATGGACCAATTACTATGTCTGTACTTGCAATTCTACAAATATTTATTGAACATATAGTGCTTGAAAAGTAGATTCAAAAGGTGAATCAGATAAAAGAGCCTATTATGAAAGAGATGAAGGTCTACATATCAAAACATTTAGATGAAGTGTCAAAAAAGTAATAACCAACCTCCAGATGTTGGGAATGTTTTTTTCATGGGGACTGTGTTAGTCAGTTTTTCATTCCTGTGACCAAAATACCTGACAAGAACAACTTAGAGGAGGAAAAGTTTATTTTAGGCTCAAGGTTTCAGAGGTTCAGTACATAATCAGCTGGCTCCATTACTCTGGGCCCAGAGTGAAGCAAAACATCATGGCAAAAGGGCATAGTAGAGGAAAGCAGCTCAGGACATGGCAGTCAGGAAACAGAGTGCAAGAGGAAGGGGTGACAGGGAGGTATATACTTCCAGGATATACTATACCCCCAGTGACCCAACTCCTCTAGCCACTTTCCTACCTGCCTACAGTTACTACCAAGTTAGTCAATTCAAACTGGGAAGAACAGACCAAGTTACAGCCCATAATCTAATCATTCTACCTCTGACTATAATTCCTGCATTGAGAGGAGCTTTTGAGGGGTTGGGTATTTAGCTCAGTGGCAGCACGCTTGCCTAGCACATGCAAGGCCCCGAGTTTGGTCCTCAGCCCTGAAAAAAGAAAAGAGAGAGGAGCTTTTGGAAGACACTTAATATCCAAAGCATAACAAGGACAATGTAAAAGTACCCTATAAATATTGATTTACATTCTGTGTCCACTTCTGTTAATTTTGTCAGGTTTAAGCAATTAAGCCCTGGCTTGAACCCAGAGCTTCGACTGTAGTTGTTAGCTAACACTGAGTGACATAGGTAGCCTATGCCATGATGTCCGGCTGGGACTGAGACCCAGGAAGTAAAGCTTGAGCCCTTGGTAGTTAGTTGCAAGAAGATGTGAGGCAGTTACTATAGTAAACATGATTTACTTAGAGGCAGCAGCCCCAGCCAGCCCCAGCTTTCAGCTCCCTTGTTGCCCACCAACCCCACACACTAATCTTTCCATAGGTTTTTTAATATGCAGGCCAGACAAAGAAGGCTCATTGCCAACAGGTTAAGTGAGCACACGCTCACAAGCAAATGTTTATGACCTTGAATCAGGGTGTTCATGACCTTGGTTATGTACTTAAAACAAACATAGCCCTCTGGAAGCCTTGGTGAGGGAGATTAATTAGAGCCATTTTGGGCCTTACAAATACACATTTTTTTTTTTTTTGTAAGAGGGATTGAACCTAGGGGTACTTTACTGCTGAGCTATATTCCCAACCCTTTTTATTTTTTATATCGAGATGGTCTCATTAACTTGATTAGGGCCTTGAATTTGCAATCTTCTTGTCTCTACTGCCCAAGTCCTAGGAATACAGGCATATGACACTGTGCCTGGCTATACTGTAGTTTTTATCTTTACTTTACAGTGCAGTTCTCTTTATAAAAAGTTTACTATAGGCCAGGCACAGTAGCGTATACATGTAATCCCAGTTACCTGGGAGGATGAAGGAGGAAGGTCTTAAGTTTCAAGATAGTCGGAACGACTGGGCGACTTAGATCTTGTCTCAAAATAAAATTTTGAGGATGTAGTTCAGTGGTAGAGTGCTTGCCTAGCACACTTAAGGTCCTGGGGGGTTCAATCCCCAATACTGCAAGGAAAAGAAATTTTTTTAACTTTAAAACTGAATGTCAAAAAAAAATCTGAATATGTTATGTTGGTAGCAGCTGCATATACCATGTGTGTTGATTGCATCATTTTCTCTGTGCTAATCTCATATTGTTTTGTTCATCTTGGCCTTAGGAACAATGTGCTATACCATGTATACACATATGTAAGTATATATAGATGTGTGTATATATGCACATATATACACACACATATACATACATATGTATATGCACATATAATATATATAATATGTGTATATATACATATATATGTATAAGAGTGTGTATATATACATATATATGTATAAGAGTGTGTATATATATGTGTGTGTTTATATCACATAGATAATTGTATAGTAGATTATATCATTTAAGTTTGTGTAAGTGTATTCTATCATGTTCACACAAAAATGACCAATTGCCTAATGATGCATTTCTTTGAACATATACTTCATCATTATGCAATGCATGATTGTATTAATCCTAAAATGAGGCCTCAGAAGTTTTTGATTTCCAGGTTTACATCCAAGTTACAGAGGTTTTCTTCTGAAGGAAACTACTAAATCTCTCTTTCTTAATTCATAATCATTTGAGCATCTCATAGATTTGTAAAATTCTTTGAAATAATCAGGGGTTCATAGATTCTGATACTTTATATAGGGCATTTTCAAAGAGCAAACTGCTTGCACTGAATCTGAATTCATCAGTGGGTAACTGGTATCCTGAACATGAAGCAGGTGGTAGTTTCTAACCAACAGTGAACAGTTTATATGTCTTATTTTAGCATTACTTTCTCTCCTTATTGTTATAGTAATGATTGAACAGCCAATATTTTCAGCTTTACAGTCTTACTTCATGGCATTTATTGACTTTAGTCAATTGTAGTTGCTAGATTTGAATACTATTCTTTTATCATCCATAATGCTTCCTTGACTGTTTTCAACTAGAAATGTGGAGTTACTTTATTCAGAAGTGGTCAGTGAAATTACTCATCCCAACAGACAAAAATCTCTCAAGTTAGGAAAGTTTAGCTCCATCTAGCTTACATTTTAAAATTAGTGCAATTTCCAACTTAGCATTCCTGGTCAAGGAAATATTGGCTACCTTTGAATTGTCATAGGAAAAAAAAAAAAAGAGCAAATGTAGCATCACACTATATTCCTCAGAGACATTCAGGCCCAAGGCTACTCTTGACCTGGCTGCCAAGGATGCCATCATAACAAGCAGTTGCTGTAAGCAAGAATGTAAATTATTACTGCACCATAGTGTTGTCACCAACAGACCACAAAATCTATTTAAAAAATTCTTTTACATACATAGTAGATTCTGCTGTGGCACTGTGTCTTCTCAAAGCTACAGATACATTTTAGAAAACACTGATGAAGTCATTACTGTTCTGTCCATTTGTTCATAGTATATATCATTATTCAAGAAATTTAAGAACCATAATGATGGAAAATCACAGAGAAAGAAAAGAAAAGGAACATGGACTCTGTCAGAAACAAGGGCTACATTTTTATTCAAGAGGTCCCTAATGATGGAAAATCACAGTGAAAGGCAGAGACGAAACCGGGATTCCATAAAGGACTTGACACACACCAGTAGTACAAGTAGGAGAACAGTCCATAGCAGACGCATAAAAATAAAGAAAAACAAAATTAACGAGAGACAAGATGTACTGGGGCTGACGCACAAAACAGCAACAAATCACAGCGAATTCTGAAGATTAATTTCAAAGAACCTTCTGAAATAAGCAAGGAGACAGACAGCATCAATATTAATGAAGCTGAAATGGAACTCCAAAGAGCCACAGCATAAAATGGCACATGAATGTTTTGTTTTCAAATGGATTGTAGATTGGATCACAGGACCATCAGGAAAATGAAGGGACTTTCACAAGAACATCATAACGGGGCCAGCTGTGTGATAAGCAATTACAACATCAGTGCTAAAATCTCCAATGTAAAATAAAAACATTAGTGTTGAAATAAAACAAAATGTCAACAGTCTGCAGAGACATAGAAGAATAGATTTTATTGAGATTCAATAGTGTGCATTTTGTCAATATCGAATGTTTTTGATAAAACAGACAATAGGCATTTGATGAAAGATCAAAATTTGATTCCTTCTTATATGGCACTTATTTCCCTTCAGCTTGTCAGCTACGGCAGCACTGGAATCAGCCCCATGCTTCCACTGCTTAAACTAGTTGCCGGTTATAGATGCCTTTGGAAGCCATATAACTTTGACAAGCTCCTAGAATTCAGCAGATGTATCTCTCATGCATCCCTACAACTCAAATTTTAAACTAAATAGTTTAAATGTGTTAATAATGTTGACTACTTAGAGGAATGTTGTAGTCTAAATTTTTATAACCTGAAGGACTTATCACTAAAAGGCAAATGGTTGTATCCTTGTTGGTTTTATGGAGTGCTGATCTCCAGTTGGACAAGTCCAGGAGCTGTGTAGCAATGTATTGTGGCAATTCCATTTGGCATTTCCATTGCTTTGTGTGCTACAGAGGCAGAAAATAACACCCACGTCAAGCTTTTCCTCTCTTCTTATAGCTCTACAACATTTATGATTGCAGGATATGGAGTTATTTTAACCACTAGCTGAACCAAAGCCTGTTTGGAGGGGAAGGAAGAGCGGAGTGAGGATCACTTCCAATCCACAATTAGAAAAGCAAGTCATGTCTGGCACAAAACATTCCATGTGAAACCAGGCTTTTGCCAGTCTCCCCACAAAAGATTGGTGGGAAGTAATGGGCATTACTGGAGAACTTAAACTGAGAGACCCTTTTACAAACCTTTGCTCTCTGTATTACCATAGGAAATAATATTAGTACTGTGGTGATTTTAAAATATGTCCACAAACGGGCTGGAGTTGTGACTCAGTGGTAGAGTGCTTGCCTGGTGTGTGTGAGGACCCGGGTTCATACCCCATCACCATATTCACAACTAAGTATTAGAAAAACAAAACCAGATGAAAAAATAAATAAAACTGATTCTCTTTCCTCTCTCTCTCCCTCTCTTTAAAAAAATATGTTCATAAACAATAAATCCCATCATTATGTACAAATGTAATGCACCAGTAAAAAAACAATGTGGGGAAAAATATGTTCATTGATTCTTTGGAGTTCTGCCCTTCAAAAAGCAGCACTTAATTTCCCCCTCCTTGATAGTTGGCTAGACTTTGTGACAAATATGAGGAAAATGATGGGATGTAGCTTTAGATAGTAGGTAATAAAAGGCTTGAGGCTGCTTCTTTGGTCTTGGCTTGAATCACTCACTGTGAGCAAGGCAGCTGCCATTTCGTGAGGACACATGAGCAGCCCTGTGGAGAGGCCCACCTGGTGAGGAACTGAGGCTTCCTGTGAACAGCCCAACAGCAGCAACAGAGGCCTGTCACGAGCCAAGTGAATGGGGCATGCGCTAGCTCAGGATCACCTTCAGATGACCGTAGCACGAGTCAACATCTTGGCAAAGCTTTGAGGTGGCGTACTGGTGAGGAAAAGAAAGCAGAATAATTTTATAGCCAAAAGATTTATTTATCATTAATATGAGATGGCTCAGAATATGAATCTCTCTACCATGCTTCTGCCACTAAACTGTCCTATTCTGCTCATACCATTACAATAGAACTTTCATTGTCTTGGCAACACACCTTCAGCCTACACTGCACCTTTAATACTAAAAGTCTCTGACATTAGTAGAAGGTTAACTTTACCCTTCTCCTATATGGCCAACTCCTCCATCTGCACCCTGGATTCCATACTCTTGCTCAGAGAACTTAAACTATTACTACTTTTTCCTACTTTTGACTTTAACCAATCCATCTCTATTAGCTCTTTCTCTTTAATATTTAAGCTTCTGATTTTAAATTTTTTTAAAAATGAACTTTGGTTAATAATCTCTCTCTCTCTCTCTCTCTCTCTATATATATATATATATATATATATATATTTTTTTTTTTTTTTTTTTTTTGTGCTGGGGAACAAACCCAGGACCTAGGCAAGCACTCTACCACTGAGTAACCTCTTCAGCCCATTTTTAAGAATTTTTTTTGAAATACAAAGTAGTGAGTACAACTAAATTGAGTGAAACAATAAACCAAGGGAGGTGGTTTTTGTTTGTTTGTTTGTTTGTTTGTTTTTTGTAAAGAGAGAAGGACAGAGAGAGAAAAAGAGACAGAGAGAATCAATTTTTATTGAGTTTTTCACATGGCTTTCATTCTGACACTAGGTTGTGTACATGGGTGCTGGAGCTTGAACCCATGTACTCACACATGTCAGGCAAGCGCTGTAACCACTGAGCAACCGCTCCAGCCCCCGAAGCAGAGTTTTGATAAAAGATCCTGACCCTTCTAATTGTACAAAGGTCTTCCCAGAGAACCTTTATACTCAGTAGGCTAACAATTCATTTCTTCCAAACAATTATTCGTTAAGCACCTTCCTGAACTATGATGGAAACTGGACATGTGTTTATTCACCAGAAAAATAGAACTTTTCTTCAAAATTCCAACTGGAATATTGTTTGAGTTTCCTAATCAGAAAGTAAGAGAGAGAAGGAAGCTTTCTTGGTTGTGAGAAAGGTATAATGATAAATAAGTACTGAAATTATTAGCCATTTGGGTGCAACTTTTTTTACCAAAACCATTTATCCTACTCCTTGTCAATAAGATACAACTAGAAGTCAGAATTTTTAAAGATTTTTTTTAAGAAAATATTTCTTTCTTTTTAAAAGAGTGACAGAGAATCAATTTTATTCATTTCTTCACCTTGCCCTATGTTTTTTCAGACACTTAGTTATGGATGTGGTGCTGGGGTTTGAACTCAGGTCCGTGTGCATGCCAGGGAGCACTCTACCACTGAAACACTGCTCCAGCCCTTAAAAATTCTTCACATTAAAACATTTCTACGCCACAAACTGGTAGCCATATTCTCATGTACACATGTATTCTATAGTTAAAAATTAATTAATACAGTTTAAAGATCCAATTTGTTAAAGAAAAAAAAGCATAGCATCAAAAACATAAAATAGTCAGGCCTGGTGGCACATGCCTATAATCCCAGGCTGAGGCTGGAGAATTCCAAGTTTGAAGTCTGCCTGGGCAACATAGCAAGACCTTATCTGAAAGAACAAAAACAAATAAACAAAATCTTATGTTACAGGGTGCTGGGGATGTAGCCCAGTGGTAGAGTACTTGTCTAGGATGTGTGAGGCCCTTGGTTTATATTCCCCACTACCACAAAAAATAAATAAATATACAAAAGTATAAAATATTTATACACTAAAATTACATAATATTGCTGAGGGATGAAGATATAAATGAAAAAGAGCTAAAATTTTTTCATTGAGTTGAAGATGCACTGGCTATCAGTTCTCTCCAAACTGATTTGTAGGTTCAGTGCAATTCCAATGAAAAACTCAGCAGGCTGTTTTGTAGAACTTGAATTGACAAGCTGATTTAAAAATTTAAATGGAGGGGGTTGGGGATTTAGCTCAGTGGCAGAGCGCTTGCCTAGCATGCACAAGGCCCAAGTTTGGCCCTCAGCCCTGAAGAAAAAAAGTAAATAAAAATTTGAATGGATATGAAAAAGATACAGAATAGTCAAAACAACTGAAAAAGAAAGAGTTGAAGGACTTCTACTGTGTGATTTTGAGCCTTTATAAAGTTCAGTAATCAAGAGAGAGAGATACACTGGCATTAAGGAAAGAAAAACAGGTTAATGAAATAGTCTACATGTAGGCCCACATATATACTGATAACTGATTTTTTTTAAAGAGAGAGAGTTAATTTTATTTATTTATTTTTAATGTTTTTTTGTTTTTCTGACAGTTGTGTATGTGGTGCTGGGGTTCAAACCTGGGTCCTCACACACCCCAGGCAAGCATTCTACCACTGAGCCACCTCTCCAGCCCTTATAACTGATTTTTTGATAAAGATATAAAGGCAATTCAGGATAATCTTTCTAATAAATGGTAATGCAATGTTTTGATATCTACATGCAAAACAGTGAATTTATATATATATATACACACACACACACACACACACACACATATATATACACACATATATAGATACACCAAAATTTATCAGATTGTACCTTTTTAAATATGTGATATTTATTGTATATCATTTATACCTCAATATAGCTGTTTAGGAAAACATAAAGATCTGATTTCTGAAAAGCTGATGTGTAATAATCAGATAATGTTTTCAGACTTCTTCCCAATCATAATTAGAATCTTTTCTGAGTTAGGATTTCCTGTGGATGGATAAACATAAGAGGTTAGAGTCTTTCTCTCTAGGAAAATACCACCAGATTGTTTAAATTCCACTTTGAACATGAAAAAATTTCACACTGTACACAATTAGAATTGGTGATCAAAACCATGTATCACTTTTGCTAGAGTGGTATATTCTAACTCTGAAATGAGAAAAAATTCTACAGAATAAATTCTGATTTTAGAATGATATAATTCATCTGCATATTTTTCTACCACACTTGATAATCTGAATTTATACTATTAGAAGACTTTTTTTTTTTTTTAACTATGCTAGGATTAAACCAGTGCTTCTCATATGCTAGGCAAGTGCTGTACTACTGAGCTATACTTCCAGCCCTTGAGTTTGTACTATTATATTATTTTGGGAAACTTATTCAATTGAATGCCCAATTATGTTAGGGAAATTAAATGATTCCTAGAATAACTCAAAGTAAAATTCTAAGGACATCATTTTAGCTGTAAATCTATCTGACAGCATAATAGTGATTAGAATTGACACTTATGGGGCTGGAGCAGTGGTTCAGCGGTTATGGGGATTGCCTGGTATGCACAAGTACGTGAGTTCAAACCCCAACACCACGTACACAACGAAATCTTGGAGCAATGAAAGCCACATTAAAAACTAAATAAAAATGTTTCTCTCTTTCTCTCTCTCTCACTGTCCCTCTCTCTTTAAAAAAGAAAGAAAGAAAAAAAGAACCCTTGGGCTTGGTTTCATTCAAAAGACCAGGGCTAAATGCCCATCATGGTTGTTACCACAGTTTGGTTAATTTCCCCGGGTATCCTCACTTCCTTTGCATCTAAAAATTAGCAACAAATTATCTGGCAATTAGAGTATTAAAGGGGTAAGACACAGTGCCTGGGAGAAGGGATCTTTTGACAGTGAGAGCAAGAGTGTGAGAAAGAGAAATCTGACATTGATTACCACAAAGGAAAAAGGAAAATAGTCCTAGAATCTCATTTCCATTGCTATGAAAAAACCCTGGGGCAATAAAGAGAGACTGTCCCATTCTTTGGACCGTGATTTCTATTGCATAAGTCACCATCCTCCCCTACACTTATGCGATACAGCAATTTATATGGGATGGAAGATGGATGAAGCAAAGTCAGAAACAGACAAGGAAATGGAACTAGTGCAAACTGGAACAGATTGGATGTAAACTGTAATTTTTTAATTTTTATTTTAATTTTTTGCTAGCAACTGAAGAGAACAGTAATGTAAGCAATAAGTGAGGAAGCCATAGGCCAAGAAATGGGATCACCTTCCTTTACTGTTGCAGAGCATTTTGCAGCAATGAAGATGAGGCTGTCAAATTTCCCATGCATTATTATGTGTGGCAGCTCTTCCTCCGTAATTTTCTGGGTTGCTTTTTGTGGTTGTTTTTAGAGACTAGATTTTTTTTTTAATAGAAGTTATCTTATTTCTGAAAAATAGAATTTTGGCTTTTAAATTCCACAGCTGAAGTGTGTACCAAATCTCATTTCCTTTAAAACCAAGAACTGAGTCACAAGAAAGCTGGATGGCCATACACGATCACCTTGAAAAGCACTTGAAGTAAAGCTTTAGTGAGGTGACTCCAATCTCAAACTGTATGGAAAGCTCCCAGTTCCCCCAATGCCTTCATCATGATAGAGCTGATCTTCCTTCCTGTAGTCTCTTTTGTTGTATGTCTCTTTAAGATGCTCTCTCTGGCACTAATGAGTGAGGCTACATACACATGTCACTGCTCCTTTCTCTTTACTCTTCTGACCTCAGATAGCATGCAGCCAGATTGTCTCCATCATTAATACAGAAAGTGCTATTTTTAAAGGAAGATGCCTTTTGCAATCTTGTAAGAACTTCAGCTGACCTAGCAAATGTTGCAACTCTTTATTTTGGGGTATCTTTAGTTTTACTTTTCATTGCTTGTGTGTGTGTGTGTGTGTGTGTGTGTGTGTGTATGCTGGTGACTGAACCCAGGGTCTCATACATACTAGGCAAGTACTCTACCACTGAGCTATACTCTAAGCCCTAAAATATCTTTTGAAAAAGCAACACACTGGGGCTGAAAATGTAGCTTGGGGTTAGAGAGCTTGCCTAGTATGTGAAGCCGTAGGTTTGATCCCTAGTACTACTTCCCCCTTCATAAAAAAGCAAAGTTCTACAACTTCCTGTTCCTTCTGTAAAATTTTCCCAGGTCCTTAACCACTATGCTCAAAAACACCCTTAGGAGGCATAAATACTACAATATCTGAAGAACTCCAGGTTATGAATAATAAAAATGGGGCTAAAGTGGTGGCTCAGTGGTTGGAGTGCTTGCCTGGCATGTGTGAGGACCTGGGTTCAAACCCCAGCACTACATATACAACTAAGAGTCAGAGAACCAAAGCCCAGATGAAAAACTAAATAAAGTCAATTCTCTTTTTTTCCCCCTTCTCTCTCCCTCTCTATCTTAAAAAAAAAAAGAATAATTAAGATGGTATTGATTATACATGGCAAAAGTCTTTAACAAACTTCTTGAAAGAACATTTGTGTGGCTCAAATATTGACAGACCACATCAAGTTGGTGGTCTACTAGAAGATAATGACAAAATTTCATATAGACGTAAAATTTTGTTAGTTTTTAAGGCTACTGAAGTCTACTTGATGCTCCTAGATATTGAGTCCAGAGAAGGAGTCTTAACATGACAGGAATATGGAGGCTATGTTCTTTGTTTCTGGGTTAAAGAAACAACTGAAGCATATAGAATACTGATGAAAGAGGACAGTGATAATGTAATGGTGTCCATATAAAATACAGGGTCCCCTGGAGGAATAGAACTCAAGATAAGGGGAGGTGTTAGTAGGAAAAAGGTGTTAGAGAAAAGAAGGGATTCAAAATGTGTGAAGGAAGGAGTAGGTGACCCATACACTGTAGGATTGCAGGGTGACAGAGTCAGGGGATCATGGAGGCTTCCACCGAGATTTCAGAAGGCCTGGAAGGCCAGGCAGTGGGTCTCAGGGTTGGAGTCCCTGTGAACAGCCCCTGAGAGGGCAATGCATGGAAGACAGATGTGAAGAGGAAGCTGTAGCTGCAGTGGAGACTCCTGAGATTAAGAAATGCCAGTACCATGGAAACTTTGCCAAGGAAATCTACAGAAATTGAACAGAGACAAGCCAAGAAAGAGGCCATGTGGATTGTAACCAGCAAGGCTACAGGTGTGGAGTTATACTAGTCTTTTATAGAGAACATTTTGATGCCATGTGCTCCAAATGCCAGACATGGAACTACAGGACTTGTTTGCCCAGCTGATTTTGAACTTGTTTTGCTCCCATCCCTTCATTCTATGCCCTATTTTTATAAATATAAATATTTACTATGTGCCTTTATATATTAGACATATGTAACTTGATTTGAGTTTTTATAGGAGCTCATAATGCAAATTTGCCTTGAGTCTCACAGGAGACTTTGGACTTGGACTTTTGGATAATCTTGGAACTGTTAAGACTATCAGAACTCTTGAAAATGAATTAAATGTATTTTTCATTGTGAGATTGTCTTTGAGCTTTTGGAGACCAGGGGCAAAATGTTATGGTTTGAATGTGAGGTGTCCCTCTAAAGCTTATGTGAGATAATTCAGGTAGGCTGAGGTGAAATGATTGGGTTAAAAAGCCTTAACCCAATCAGTGAGTTAATCACTTCATAGGGATTAACTGGTAACTACAGGCTGGTAGAGGGAGTGGGTCATTGGGGATGTGCCTTTGGGCACATTATTTGGCATTGAGTTTCTCTTTCTGCTCCCTGAATCTATGCTTTCTGCTATATGTTCAGTCTAACTGTGAGCCCTAAGGAATGGAACTGATATTCTATGGACTAAGATCTCTGAAACCATGAGCCCTCAAATTTTCCTACTTAAAATTGTTCTTGTTGGGTCATTGGGTCACAGCAATGAAAAAGGTGACTAAAACAACACCCTAGAGTTTGGTCCTCTTATTACCCAGCTAGTTTCCTTTCTGCTTCTTTGCCATATTGTCACACAATCAGAGAGCCCTCTCCAAGTTGCTGGCACCAGGCTGTTTGGACCCTCCAGCCAGCAGAATTGTGAGCCAAAGAAACCTCTTTTACTTTATAAAGTAACCAGCATCACATATTCTATTATAGCATCACAAAGTGGACTAAGGTACCATGTGACTTCATTTTATCTTAATTATCTCTTTAAAGGCCTGGTCTCCAAATACAGTCACAGTCTGAGATAGCGGAGGTTGGGACTTCAACATAAGAATTTTGGCGGTACAAAATTAAGTCCATCATAAAGAACACTCTGGGGAAGGGGCATGAATACATGAAAATACATAATGGACCAGGCATGATAGCGCATGCCTGTAATTCCAAGCAACTCAGAAGACCAAGGTAGAAGTATCTCAAGTTTCAGGCCATCCTGAGCAACTTAGCGAGTACTTGTTTCAAAATAAAAAATAAATATGAAAAAATGTTGGGGGAGCACAGGTGGCAGGCCACCAAGAAGAAATGGGAAATATATACTTCCTGTTTCACTTCCAGAAGGCAAGGTTCTGGGTGATGTGGAAGGAAAACATTGGGTGCTAGGCAAGGTGATTGGCTCTAAGGATTTGGATTGATCTATTTAGGGATTGAACCCAGGGATGCTTAACCACTGAACCACATCCCTAGCTTTCCCTGCAAATAAACCAGACAGAGATGTAAAACATGTTTTAAAAGTGGAATATCAAGACAATGGCCTGTTATTTTCAGAACTTAAATTTTATCAGAGAGCTGCAAAAAAAGACTATCAAAAAGTGGATAGAACTCAAACAACTTTATTATTTAGGAATTCCTGTGTTTTATGGATCTGGTCTAACTGAATTCAAGGGGATAAGTTATAGATTTATGGTAGTGGAAAGACTGAGAATAGATTTATAGAAGCTCTCAAACCGGAATGGTACTTTTAAAAAGTCAACTGTCTTGCACGTGAGTATCAGAATGCTGTATGTACTAGAATATATACATGAAAATGAATATGTTCATGGTGATATAAAAGCAGCAAATCTACTTTTGGATTACAAAATCCAGACTTTCCTACAGATATTATCCTCATGGGAACCACAAACAGTATCAGGAAAATCCTAAAAAAGGCCATAGTGGGACAATAGAGTTTACCAGCTTGGATGCCCACAAGGGAGTAGCCCTGTCCAGAAGAAGTGACGTTGAAATCCTTGGCTACTGCATGCTGCAGTGGTCGTGTGGGAAACTTCCTTGGGAACAGAACTTAAAGGACCGTGTGGCTGTCCAGACTGCTAAACCAAATCTGTTGGATGAGCTGACTGGGTCAGTGCTAAAGTGGGCTCCTTCTGGAAGCATTTGCTGTGAAATAGCCAAATTTTTAGCATGTTTTCAGAGTTTAGTTTATGATGAAAAGCCAAACTATCAAATGCTCAAGAAGATTCTCAACCCAAGTGGAATACCTTTAGGAACACTGGAGTTTTCCACTGAAGGACAGAGGGTACAGGTGTACGCTCCAAATAATCAAAAAGTTGGTTCACAAAAGGCTGCAACAAAGTTAGTCAGATGCAAAATAACTTAACAGAAAAAGTTCACAGTGAGAGAAGTGCTGAGTCCTTTGCAACGTGGAGAAACGTGCAAAAAGAAGACAAGCTGATAGGATCCATGAACAATGAAGCAGCTCAGGTTCCTTCTAAATTACTTGATAAAGGGAATAAAGAAAAGGATTCCAGAGATCACCAAAATGAAGCAGAAACAGAGCAACTCCTGACTTTCAGCTGGTTAACTGATTCCTGGGGCTCTGAACAACAGGAAGGCACAAAGAGAAGACAAAATATCATTAATCTTCATGACTCCTGAATGAAGTAAACAGTCCCCCCACCAAAAAAAATACGGATATGTGTAATCCCCAAATTCATTTTATGAATCTTATCAAGATTTTACCAGTCCAGATATAATCAACAAGTCAATACATAGGTATGCACATGCTACCACAATTGGTACAGGGGTCACAGAATTAGAAAGTTCTGCAGGACTCTGGCCTACAATTTCCCAGTTTACTCTTAGTAAGGAGGCAAAGGCAGATGCACATTTTTTTTTTACAGAAAGAAGGACAGTGAGAGAGAGAGAGAGAGAGAAAGAAAGAGAGAATCAATTCCATTTAGTTTTTCATGTGGCTTTTGTTGTTCTGAGACTTCGTTGTGTATGTGGTGTTGGGGTTTGAACTCGGGTACTCACGCATGCCAGGCAAGCACCTTAACTGCTGAGCCACCGCTCCAGCCCCCAGATGTACATTTTTATGGCTTCATCACACTTTTCCTTTTGATATTAGTATATCTTGCTTTGTATTTTCTCTGAAGATATCAAATAAAATCCTTTTAATAATTAAAAAATGTTGGGGGGCTAAAGCAGTGGCTTGGCAGTAGCAGCGCTTGCCTGGCATGTGTGAGGATGCTGGTTTGAACCCCAGCACCATGTACACAGCCAAGTGTTGGAGCAGCAAAGGCCAGGTGAAAAACTAAATAAAATTGATTTTCTCTCTCTCTCTCACTGTCCCTCAAAAAAAAAAAAAAATAGTGGGGGTGGAGTGGTGGCTCTGCTGTTATGGTGCATGTCAGGCATGCACGAGTACACAGGTTTGAACCCCAGCACCCACATACACAACTAAGTGTAAGAACAACAAGGGCCATGAGAAAAACTAAATAAAAATTGATTCTCTCTGTCTCTCACTGTCCTTCTCTCTTTAAAAAAAAAAAAAGTGTTGGGGATGTAGCTCAGTGGTAGAGAGCTCCTGTATTCAATCTGAGAAAGAAGGAAGAAGAAAAAAAAAATAAAAGAAAATGGTAGAGATTACTTGCTATAGGAAAAACGCAAATGCTTCTTGGAGAGTAAGGAGAAACACTGCTGGAGTCAGAGCTTGCAGGATTAAGGGTCTCATCTACCAAGCTAAGGAGCTTGGATTTTATCCTGGAGATTATGAGGAGCCATGAGAACAATCAAATTACGGATATGGCACAACCAAATTTGTGCTTTTGAGTGCTCTCTCTGCATTGCAGGGACTGAACTGTAGAGAGTGGAAGTGCCTGAAGGCAGGGAAACTAATTAGGAAGTTAGAGGTGCGTTCAGAGACTGGGTAAGCTAGAAGGAGAGTGTTTTCAGGAAGATACTGTATGGGAGAAGTATGCAAGAATCTGAAGCTATGCCTGAAAAGTTAGACAGAATAAGGTCCTAAAGGAGGATGAAGGAGAACAGAAAGCAGAGAGGAAAGATATGAGGATGAAGAAAGATTCAGAGAGGTTTCTAGATGGAAAAAAATGAAGGTGTTTCAACCTAATGGCATTTGTTTTTTTGTCTGTTGAAAGAATCCTGGATAAAGTCTTGAGGAGAATAGTAACTGTGAATAGAGAGAGAATAAAGTAATTTCTGAGCCACTCTGGATCCCTAGAAAGGGTAATGTCCCCTTAAATGCATAAACAGGCTACAAGAGGATTTTGTTTGCAAGACTGACAGGATTGGGAGGTCAAAATCCCAGGCCGAGGGTATTGAGGGGAAAGAGCAAGAGGATGGCTGACTATTTGAGACCAGGGGGAGAAAAAGGAGTCACATAGGTGCTAGAAGTCTGAAAACCTAAGATACTAGCAGTAGAGGAGAAGGCTGAAGAGCAGGTTAACAACAAGGAGGATGTTTGGAATGAAGGAACATGGGGGTGTGTGAAAAAAATGAGGTTTCCAATCGTAGCTTTCAGAAGAGCAATTTCAGGTAGTGGCAAGAAAAGTCAGTATTAAGTGAGAGGAGATAGGTGCTGAGAAGACACAAGAGAGATTTATTTATATTATGCCTAAAGGAAACATTTTCTAAAAGTTCTGTCAACATGGCTGAATTGTTTGGTCTTTTAGGGCTTAGAGAAATATTGAAAACCTCTGTTCCCTAAAAAAGATGAAAGTGAGAAGATAGGGCTCTGAAAAGCGAGTACATCTGGGGACTATTAATTATATGTAAAAACGAAAACACCCTCAGAATAAGAAACAGGACAGGGAGGTGTGCACTCTGCCTCTTGCCATGGTAAATAACTAGCTAGAAAAAGAATTTTTTGCCTAAATCTTCATAATAAGGCAATTTTATTTGGTTTATGCTTCCTATAAATCTTGAAACAAGAGAACTTTTATTTAAGTTTTGTTATATAAATTCCCTTGCCCCTGAAAAACAGCTTGACTTCTCTTTTATGTTCTTGTCATCCTCCTGGGGTTATGAGTTTGATTAGTAAAGTGGACTTGTAATTTCTAACTTCACACTCTACACTTTACCTAAGTACTCATTATTGCCCTAATTTCTCCCTCCAGAAATCACTTTTCTTTTAGACAGCTTTCTTTTCCAGAATATTGTCCATGATCTTAAAGCAAAACTGAAAAAAAGACTAAACTAAAAACAAAAGCAAACATTTATTTTATTTTGGATATTCTGTAGGAATATTTAGTTTAAAATGAATAAACCTATAAATAAATGTCTATAGCATTCATAATAGCCAAAAGTGAAAATAATTCCACTGTCTATTAACTGATGAGTGAATAAATAAAATGTGTAATTTATCACCTGAAAATGAATAAATAAATATGTGATATATACATGGAGAACAAAAAGTTACAAGGGATAATTCCTTCTCTTTGCCTGGGGGTTTGTACTGGGATATCAGACTTCTGCGCTCAGCCTGGACTTACACCATCAGCTACACGGTTTCTCAGAACCACACCACCATTTTTCCTGGGTCTCCAAATTGCAGAGGTCAGATCATGGAACTTTTCCTCCTCCATTATCATGTTGAGACGATTTCTTTAAATAATCTCCCATCTGTCTATCTATATATCCTATCAGTTCTGTTTTCTGGAGATCCCTAATACACAGAATTCAGATACAGAATCCATATAATACATGATTTGATTTATATGTAATGTCCAGAATAGGAAATCCACAGAGACAGAAATCAGATTAGTGATTTCCAGGGTAGGGGTGGAGGACAGGGGAATGGGATGATTGATAGTGGATATGGAGTATCTTTTCAGGGTGATGAAAATGTGCGGGAATTAAATTTTTAAAAAGGGGCAATGATTCTACTACATTGAATATATGCTAAAAAAACAGAGTTGCACATCTTTTTTTTTTTACATATTCACTTTTTTTAAATTGGTTCAGCATCATCTTACATAATGAAGGGATTCATTGCCTCCCATTCTTAATACACATGCATTGACAGAGTTGCTTAAAACCAATCCTTGTCCAGGATCTCACCCTCTTTCCCTACTTCCTGGTCTCATGACTCTGTAGTTCCCCCAAGTTACAGATATAAATGACTATCTACATGTAATTTAAGAGTTGCACATCTTAAAAAGGGTGAATTTTATGGTATATGAACTGTACATCAATGAAAACAAAGTGAATCAAGTTACTAAAGTTTAAAATGAGGTCTATATGACACAGATCTCTCTTATAATGCTTTGGGGGTATAGGTCAAAGAGCAGTTTGTTGAGGTATTGTTTTATAATTAAATCAAAGTAGTTCATCAGGTCAAAGGAGATATCATCAATTGGAATAAGAAACAGGATTTTCCTCTTTACTAAGAATAGTTAAGGCTCATTTATGTCCTCTTTTTTATTTTTTATTAGAAATATATAGAGATACAATTGAGGGGGAAACATTATCAAACCAACATTTATGTCCTCTTTAAAAAACCAAAATAAGCAGTATGTTAGACGGCTAAGCTAATAATAAGCTCAAATTGTATGAATTTTTACACAAACAGGGGAATGATAGCCTAGGGATACCTGGAGGCGTAGGGTGGGGGACAGGGTGCTGGGAGGGATTAGGAAGAAAAACTAGGAGACTGGAGGGTGGGAATATGGGGGAATCATCTCAGAAAGAGATCTCTGACCTCCACGAGATATCCATTTAACTCAGGGGGTCTTCTGGGGGAAACATAGGAACATGGGGAACCCAAGCTGGGCATCCATGACATGGCATTAGCCTTAGATAACTATGTATATATACATTTGTTCTTGATTGTTTGACAATGTTTCCCCCTCAACTGTAACTCCACATTTATCTAATAAAAAAAGGGAAAAAACCCCAAAAAACAAAATAAAACAACAAACAAACAACAAAAAATAAATAAAGGAAAGAGAAAAAGGAAGAGGGAACTTTGCAATCTTGCAACATATGGTCTAACACATCCTGATGACCTGAAAACAGGGTTTGAGGTTTCAGCAGTACTTGATCTAGTCAGACATTGTCTTAGTCCATTTTCTGTTGCTATAACAAAATACTTGAAGCTGGGTACTTAATAAAGAAAGAAAAGATATTCCTTTAGCTAACAGTTTTGGCAGCTGAATATTCAAGATTGGGTAGTCTTTCGGTTCAGCCTCTGGTGAGGACCTCCAGAGAAGCAGGATGAGAAACAGCCATGTGTAGAAGGGACAAGCTTATGGGTGGCCTTACTTTATAACCTACTCGTTTAAGGACTAACCAGGATTCCAAGGGGCCACATTAATTTCTTCTGAGGGAGATGCTCCTAATAACCTAATTATTGCTCACTAGATCCCACCTCTTAGAGTTTCTACTTTCTCATAACTATCAAACTGGGGATCAAGCTTCTGGCACATTAAACTTTGAGAAACACACTAAAACCATGGCAGACATCTACCCCACTCAAAGGAGTGCACTGGGACATTAAGAACAGGGGAATGATGTTGGTTGTGGTAGTGCATGCCTGCAATTACAGAGACTCAGAAAGCTGAGACAGATGAATCACAAGTTCAAGGCCAGCCTCAGCAACTCAGCAAATCCTCAGCAACTTAGAGACACTATCAAAATAAAAAATAGAAAAAACTGGAGATGTTGCTCAGTAGTAAAGTGTTCTGGATTCAACCACCAGTACCAAAACCAAACCCAAACAATCAACTACAAAAACCACCACCAGGGGCTGGTGAGATGGCTTAGCAGTTGAGTAAGCGACACTGTTGGTTCACCCCAGATCCCTCACTTTTGTTCCCCCTCCCACCTCTTACTTCCCTTTTGCCCTTCCTATGTATCTATGGTCCCCCTAGATTATGTGTTGCTACGTCTTTGGTGAGTCTAGTGAACTTAAGTACCTTTCACCCAAGCTTGGGTTTTGCTCTAGCCTCTACAAATGAGGGAAAACATCTGACCATTGACACTCTGGTTTGGATAATTTCACTCAGCATAATTTCTTCCATTGCCATCCATTTACCTCCAAAGGCCGTACGTAATATCGTTATGTCTAATAGCTGAGTAGAACTGCATTCTATATATATACCAGAGCTTTTGGATCCATTCATCCAGTGAGAGGCATCTGGGTTGATTCCATAATTTAGCTATTATAAATTGAGCAGCTATCAACATTGATGTTGCTGTGTAATGTACTGATTCTAACTCTTGTGGGAAAATACCCAGAAGACAGCTGGTTTGTACAGTGGATCCAAGGCTAATTTTTTGAGGAGTCTCCACACTGCTTTCCAGAGCAGCTATACCAGCCTGCAGTGCCACCAATACTGTGCTAGTGTTCCTGTCTCCCCACAACCCCTCCAGCATCTGTTATTTATATTCGTCATCTTTGCCAATCGTGGAGTGACATGAAATCTTAACGTAGTTATGATTTGATTTGCATTTCTATGATTACGAGTGCTTTAGCACACCTTCTCATGTATTCATTGGCTTGCTCAATTTCCTCTGTACCAAGATTTTTTTTTTTTTGGTGGTGGCATATAGGAGTGTACCCAGGACTGCTCTACCACTGAGTTATATCACAAGACCTTTATATTTTTTTAAATTTGAGACAGGGTCTTGCTAAGTTGCTGAAGCTGGCTTAGAATTTGCAATCAATCCTCTTGCCTAAGCCTCCTAACGGGATTACAGGAATGTGCCACTGCACCTGGTGATATGATTTTTTTATGTCACACTATTAAGTGAAGTTTAAAATTTGCCTTTTTGTTCTTAGGAAGAGAGAGAGAGAGAGAGAGAGAGAGAGAGAACTAATTTTATTTTTTTATCTGGTTTTTGTTTTTCCAACACTTAGCTGTGTATGTGGTGCTGGGGTTCAAATCTGGGTCCTTGTGCATGGTAGGCAAGCACTCTACTACCGAGCCATTACTCCAGCCCTAGAATATATATAATTCTAATAATACAAAATCAGAGTCTTATGTTCTAAAAGAACTGAAAATAGTTCTTTTCTTTATATCAACTTGATATAAAGTTAATTTGTTTTAGAAGAGGCTTTTTGGCACTGTCAGGCAATGCTTTTCTATTTTATAAGCACCAGTAGAAAATAGCTTGTCTTCAAGCTTAATGAGAATTGAGGTGAAAAGGCAGAATTGGAAAAATTGTTCTAGGATCTCACCTTCCTCCCTACATGCAACATTTAATAGTTCAATGATTTCATAGCAATTCATCCAAGATTCCTGAATCAATGGTTCCCTGACAAAATATTTTAATCATTGCTTCAATTTAGGTAATACTGGTCATGTCGAAAGACTGGAACCTTAATATTTCCAGGCTTGTATGTCTTTGAAAATCAAAGCCCACTGATACATTTTGAATACATCTTCCAACACTGTTAATAGCCATATTTACTTAACTGAAATAGTCATGATTAAAAATAGAAATTAAAACCAGAATTCCCTTTGGGGGTCAATATTTTTACATGAAATATTTGAATTAATCTTTGCTCCAGGAAAAAGAACACATGCATACCCACACACTTCTTTTTAAAACATACTTTATTTTTTTAATAGTGGTTTCGGGTTCACAGGAAAATTGAGAGGAAGATATAGGGATTTCTCATACTTGTCCTGCACCCACACATGCATACCACCCCATTATCAACATCCCTCTCCAGAGTGGTACATTTGTTATGAGTGATGAACCTAGATTGACACATTATCGTCACCCCAAGTCCAGAGTTTACATTAAGGCTCACTCTTAGTGTTGTATATTCTGTGGATTTGGACAGATGTATAATGATATATATTTGCCATAATAGTATCATACATAGCAGTTTTACTCCCTGAAAAATCCTCTGTGCTTTGCCGATTCATCTTTCCCTTCCACCTAGCCCTTGGCCACCACACAGCTTTTTATGGTCTCCATAGTTTTTGCTTTTTCCAGCGCCACAGTTGGAACCATAGTATGTAGCCTTTCCAAATTGGCTCCTTTCACTTAAGTTTTCTCCATTTTTTTTCTCCATTGCTTGCTAGCTCATTTTATAAAAGTATTGAATAGTACTTCATTGTTCAGATATACGAGTTTATTCCGTCACCTACTGAAGGACATACTGATTACTTCCATGTTTGGGCAATTATAAATAAGGTTGACATAAACATTAATATGTGGGTTTTGAGTGGACATAGTTTTCATTTCCTCTGTGCAAATACTAAGAAATGCAATTGTTAGATCACATGGCAAGAGGATGCTTAAATTTTTTTTAAAAGAGTTTATTTATTTTTTTTAAAGAGAGAGGGACAGTGAGGAAGACAGAGAAAGAGAGAAACGACTTTATTTAGTTTTTCACATGGCCTTAGTTGCTCCAACACTCCGTTGTGTACGTGGTGCTGGGGTTTGAACCCGGGTCCTTGTGCTTGCAGGCAAGCGCTGAAACCGCTGAGCCACCGCTCCAGCCCAGAGGATGCTTAAATTTTGTAATAAAGTGCCAAACTCTCTTCCAAAGGGTCTGGATCATTTTGTATTTCCACTATCAGTGAACAAAAATTCATCTTGTTCCACATCCTTACCAGTATTTGATATTTTCACTGTTCTTGATTTTGGCCACTCTAACAATTATGTAGTCACTTCTTCATTTCTACTGTTAGCTAGATTGCACTGTTCATTATGTGCAGAACATCATTTGTCTAGTGTGGGAAAAGCACGTTTAAGTAGATAACAGGATAATTCTGAAGTCAGATAGAACTGGTTTTATGCAACCTAGCAGTTACCAACAATGGCAGTATAACAAAATTGCCTAACCTTTTATAGACTTGGTATCCTTCACTGTAAAAGGGTAATAATAATACACACTTACAGTTATCCTGAGCAATATATTAGGTCACACAAATGTAAAGTGGCCAGCACTGTGTCTGGCCACAAACAGAGTTTTAATAATCATCCTCTTTCTTTTAACCTAAAACCCTCTTACAGCAAACAAAAACCGAAACAATCATTTGAACTTGAAGATGATTGTTACTATATTCTTACTAATTTATTTTTGACTGGTTATTGAACCCAGGGACGCTTTGCCATTGAGTCACTTTCCCAGCCCATTTTTTAATATTTATTTTGAGATAGGGTCTTGCTGAGTTGTTTAGGGCCTTGTTTTTCTTCCTGAGTAGTTGGGATTACAGGTACAGCACTGCATCTGGCTCTTACTCTCTTAATTCTTAGATCACTTTGGGTAATACAGCCCCCCACCTTTTTTTAAGAGAGAGGGAGAGGAAAGAGAAGGAATTTTATTTATTTTTCCATCTGGACTTTGTTTCTCTGACACTTAGTTGTCTATGTGGCGCTGGGGTTTGATCCTGGGTCCCTGGACATGCCAGGCAAGTTCTCCAACTGCTAAGTCACCACTCCAGCCCCCAACTCCATTTTAAAAGGAGTACCAATGGGGCTGGAGCAGTGGCTGGGTGGTTACAGCATTTGCCCAGCATGCAGTAGTACATGAGTTCAAACCCCAAACGAAATCTCGGAGCAATGAAAGTCACATGAAAATTTAAATTAAAAAAAAATTGTTTCTCTTTCTTAAAAATAAATAAAATAAAATAAAATAAAAGGAGTACCAAACTGGCTAGGAAACCAATGTGGTAAGCAGTCTTTTTCGCTCTGCTAATTTATATAGAGGTAATATAAAAACATGGCTATTCTAGTCAGGTGTTCTATTGGCTATCAAACAGGTCATCCTAAAGACAACTTCTAGAAGATCTCTAAATAATTTGCCAAGGTCACTCAAAAAACTCTCAAGTGACAGGTTGGAATGGTGGCTTGGCAGTTATGGCGCTTTCCTGGCATGTGCGAGTATGCGATTTCAAACCCCAGCACCACGTACCCAAGGAATGAAAGTCACATGAAAAACTAAATAAAAAAATTGCTTCTCTCTCTCTCACTGTCCTTTCTTTCTTTTAAAAAAAATAAAAACCAAAAAACTCCAAGTTTCTTTGGAGATCTTTTACTGCATTTGAAAAGGTACTTTCTCTCAATAAAATGAAGCACATGATTTTTAATCTAATTCTAAATTTCATATTGATAATGAGGCATCTGGTGGGAGCAATGCTTTCCTTAGAGTTGATATTCTTTTTTCTTCTTAATCTTTTTGTCCTTAGTTGTTAAAAAAAGTCATTCTCCAATAGTTTTTCTTTTTATTGCAACAAAATTATTCATTCTAAATCACTGTAACAGAAACTTCCAAAGAATTGCTCTCTACAGAGTGCATGGGATTTTAAGGTGTATTATGTAAAAATGTACACATTTAGTAATGCTGTGTTAACAAGAGTTAACAGGTCTTTTCATTGCAAAACTTTAAATATCTAATATATAGTATCAATCTCTCAAGGTGGTATGTAGTGCTTCCTAAATTTATCTGATCCGGTATCCTTCATTCTAAAGAGCAGACGAGAGGAGCACTGTTCCACAGAACACACTTCAGGAAACAGTAGCTTATTTAAAACTATAATAAGAGCTTGGAACACGTGCCTCAAACACACATTAATAGTTTTCAGAAGAGTATAAGTTCTTCCCTTTCTTAGTCATTGCAAATACTGTTTGGCCATAAGAAACAGAAAGCCATTACAAACTGATTTAAACAGAAAATGGAAGTTCTTGATAGAACACAAGATTATCTCAGAGTCCAAGGGCAGAAAATATATAGGTCTTTAGAAGGATTCGACTCTGGAATTGGAAACTCAAAACTTGTGATTACTCTTTACTGTCTCAATTTCCCCAGGACCATATATATGATTACCTATCCTTTTTCCTGCCTGTTTTACTTTTCTTTCTTTATAATAGCTTTCTGTGAAGAAAGCATATGCCATAGCCCTGATTAAATATTCCCTTTAAGCATCCAATAGCATTTATTGTTATTTTTTAAGTCCAGGTCCTAGGGAGAAAGAGAATCTTGATTTGCCCAGGTTTGGTCAGCCATCCTTAGTCCAATCTATTGTTGTTGGAAGGTGCTATAATCAGGAAGTCTTAGACCTCTCATTTGGGCGAGCGGAATGAACCCCTCTTAGAACAGAAGGGTAATGAAGTAAATAGGTGCCACCATAGTGACATTAGTTATGACTTCTAAGAACCATCTAGAAAGGATAATTTTGACTACAGCACAGTTAGCCTTGTTCAATTGCAGTGTAAGGATTATAAATGGAAACGATTTATAAGTTTTTTTTTTCTTTCGTACTGGGGACTGAACTCAGGAGCACTTTATCACTGAGCTAATTCCTCAGCCTTTTTGAGACAGGGCCTCACTAAGTTGCTGAGGCTGGCCTTGAACTTGTGATCCTCCTGCCTCAGCCGCCTGAGTTGCTGGAATTATAGGCATGTACCATCATACCCAGCAATTCATAAGTTTTAAATTGCATGCCATTCTGCATGGGGTGATGAAAATTTGTGCTGTTACCACTCCATCCTGACTGGGATGTGATTTCCACCCTTTGTCCAGCAAATTCATTCTTTATACACTAACTGTTAGTAATGCAGTGGCCATCTCAGTTATCAGACTGGTATTGGCACTGCAGTGTTTGTGTTAGTAACACTTATGTAGTAGCCTAACACCCTGTCACAATACTTGTCACTCATCTCACTTCATCTTATCGCATGGGCACTGTACCATCTTACATTATCACAAGTAGGGCAAGTACAATATTTTGAGAGGCAGATCATGTTCACGTAACTTTTATCATGGCATATTTTACTTGTTCCTTTTAACTATTAGTGATTATTGTTAATCTGTTACTATGTCTAATGTACAAGTAAAACTTTACCATGGATACATAGGTACAAGAAAAAATATGGGATATATATGTTGATACTATCAGCAGTTTTAGGCATCCACTTGGGAGTCTTAGAAAATATCCCCTTTGGATAAGGGTGGGAGCTTCTGTATTTCATATGCTGACAACAGCACACTGATTTAGAAAGGATGCCCTAGGTATTTTCATTATTTAATGATATCTAATTCTCCTCTACTTCTGTATACAAGGAAGTTTCCCAGTACCTTGAAATTATATGCGGCTGAGCGACTTAACTTAGTCAATGGAATGTTACTTAAGGTGGGAGCACTTTCATTTGGAAGAGTTTTGAGACTGAAGCAACCTGAAAGAGTTGAACAAACTCATGGACAGCTGTTAGATCTCCAGTGGACCTAATATAGGAGAGGTACTTTTATTCTGCTGAGCCCCTGAATTTTGGAGTTTTCTGTTATTATATCATAAGCTAGCTTATTCTGTTGGGTGTGGTGATGTATACTTGCAACCTCAGTGATTCTCCAGACTGAGGCAAGGAGTATTGCAATTTGAGACCAGTCTGTGCAACTTAGTGAGGTCAGGTTTCAAAATAAAAATTAATTTTTCTCTCATGTAGCACTTCTGGGCCTGTAGGTCTGTTGAGCAGTGGATATAGGTCTCTGCTCCACAGAATAGGGCTTGTTAAAGTTGTCAGGAATAAGGCCTACTTTAAGAGATAGCAAGTAAAATTTAGAGGAAGATGAGATGGCAAAACTGATCACTATGCTCTGAAATGCTTGATTATCCAGGACAAAATTAAGTACAACACACCCAAATATAGGACGATAGTTTGTGTAACTGAGATATCACTTGTTAGATTGCTTATGCCTGTTTAGAAGGGGATATGATAGTCTTTGTAGCATATGCACATGAAATATCAAAATCTGGTGTGAACATTGGCCTAACAAATTATGCTGCAGCACATTGTACTGGCCTGCTGCTAGCCCACAGACTTCTCAATAGGTCTGGAACGGATCTCTATAGGCCAAGTGGAAGTGACTGGTGATGAGTATAGTGTGGAAAGCACTAATGGTCAACCTGGTGCCTTCCCCAGCTATCTGAATGCAGGCCTTGCCAGAATTACAATTGGCAATAAAGTTTTTGGGGCCCTGAAGGGAGCTGTGGATGAAGCTTGTCCCTCATACTACCCCTTATAGTACCAAATGATTTCCTGGTTATGATCCTGAAAGCAAAGAGTATAATGCAGATGTGTACTGGAAGCACATCAGGGATCAGAATGTTGCAGATTGTATGTGTTATCTATTGGAAGTAAATTAAGATGCTTACAAGAAGGAATTCTCTCAATATATAAAAATGTTACCCCAGACAAAATGGAGGAGATGATAAGAAAGCTCATTCTACCATATGAGAGAATTCAGTCTCTGAGAAGCAGAGTTAAAAAGAAGAGGTGAAACCTCCCCAAAATGTCCCTTGCCCATTAAAAAAAATTGGGTAGCTTAAGAGAAGGCAAGCTTCCTCAGAGCTTAGGAACAGGCTGCTGAAAGCTAAATCAAACAAATTTTTCAATGAAGATTTTTCAGATAAAGACAATAAATAAACTTATTAAGCAAGCAGCTAAAAAAATTTAAAAAGGGTTGGGAACCTAGGTTAGTGGTAAAGTGTTGAAGTACACAGCTCTGGGTTCAATCCCCAGCATTGCCCTGCTCTGTCAAAAGAGCAAGACTAGGGGTTGGGGATTTAGCTCAGTGACAGAGCGCTTGCCTAGCACACACAAGGTCCCGAATTCAGTCCTCAGCCCTGAAAAAAAAAAAAAAAGAGCAAAACTAGGAGCCAGATATAGTGGTACATAGTCCCAGCTACTCAGAGGGTGAGTTAAAAGAATCACCTGAGTTCCTAAGTTCAAGACCTGCCTGGGCAACATAGAGATCCTGTTTCAAGAACAAAACAAATCAACAGAAAGACTGGCCTTGTCCCTTCCTGGTCTGTGTTCCTGCAATTTGAAAGTACCATGAGGTTCGTACCAGAGTTGGGCCAATGTCAGTGCCATGTCCTTTAACCTCCTTATGCTAAATATTTTTTCTTTTCTTCTTTTTTGTGGTGCTGGGGATTGAACTGGGCCTTGGCCTGTTAAGTGTGCATGCTACCACTGAACTATATTCCTAGTTTCCTTTTCTTTAAAAAGTACTCAGCTTCAGGTATTTTGTCATAGCAATGGAAAATGGGACTAATTCAGATATGTCAAACCCTGTAAGCACATGAACATGTTATGATGCTGCTCCTAATTTTCTTTTCCTTTCATATACATAAAATTTTTGTTTCTTATTCCTTAGCTTTCTGTACAGGCTCAGTAAATCTTAGGATTTCCAGCTAAGCTACTCTGTATTAGGGGAAAAATTACTGATCACAAAGCACTCTCTAGATCCTCTGTGACTTCAGGTCAATTTACTTCATCCCTGGTTGTGGTTTATTTTGGCTATTTTATTTTTTTGCAGCATGGGGGATTGAAGCCAGAGCCTCACATAAGCTAGGTCAGTACACTACCACTGAACTACATCTCCAGCCCTTTTTAGTTTTTTGTGTTTTTTTTTCCAGTTTTTTTTTTTTAATTAGAAGTATATAGAGATACAGTTGAGGGGGAAACATTATCAAACCATCAGTAACCAATGTATATATACTTTGTTATCCAGGGGTAATGCCAAAACATGAATGACCACCTTGGGTTCCACCTGTTGCAGTTTCCCCCAGAAGAACTCCTTTTCAGTTTTTGAGATAGATTCTCACTAAATTGCCTAGACTTGCCTTGAACCTATGATTCTCCTACCTCAGCCTCCCATGTAGCTGGGATTGCAGCATACCACTGTGTGGCTTAGCTCAGTTTTTAGTCCATGTTTAGTGGGCCTTGTTGCTTTTGGGTCTGTGGTGAGGCAGAACTATTATAGGAGGAGTGCAGCAGAGCAAAACCTCTTACTTTATGGCCCAGAAGCCAAAGAGAGAGGAAGAGGCAGGTACTGGGATCCTACTATCTTCTTCCTATACTCAAAGCCACTTCATTAGGCCTGCCTGATATGTTGTTGTTGTTGCTTTTTTCAAAGAGAGAGGGACAGTCAGAGAGAGAAAGAGAATTAATTTTATTTAGTTTTTCATGTGGCTTTTGTTGCTCAGACACTTTATTGTGTACCTGATGCAATTCTGCATCATGCATGCCAGGAAAACGCTATAATCATGAGCCACAGCTCCAAATGTTAACTCTTAATATCCTGTTTGGTTCACTGAGTCTTATCTCATGTAGAACATGAAAACTTAAAATTGCCTGCTTCATTAGTAGGGAGAGACCACAATTATATGACCTCTACCTACTTAGCCATGGCTGACTGGACCCTTAGTAGAATTTTATAACTAGTAAAAATAGCAGAATTGGCTAGATCTGAAACTCTACCTAGCTCACAAAGATGTGAGTGACCTGTTTTGTCATAGCACTTTCAAGGCAGTCAAAAGTGTAGGTAAGAAAGATAAAGCTGTAAAAGGAGAAATAGAGAATTGACTCAAGGACTTGATAGTGTGAATTTAAGGGAATGGGTAGATCTGAGAGATATTGAGATTGAAGAAATAGCTAGATTTGGCCAAAAGATAGTGATAAGTTGAAGATGATTCCACTACTCCACAACTGGGGAATGTTTTCAATTAGTATTGGAGTGGCTGGTTGCTGGGCAGAGAGGGCTCTTGGGGGTTCTTTAGTTTTTAAAGTAACTGTTCCTTTCTGTTTCCATAAGTAGCAGTTGTGAACCTAACTATAGAACTCCACTACTAAAATAGCAGCAAATGATTTAGGAATTATTTTGTTAGAGCTATTATTGATGGTAGCTATAAAATGTGGACTAGTTAGCTTTCCTCTTTTTCATAGATAAAGTGCACACAGATATCTATTTTATAAATATATGGTTTTGGTGACAAGGGCACTAGATTGAGAGAACAGTGCATATTTATGAATGACATTAAGAAAAAATATAAAACCAAAACTATATCAAGTTACCTGTGTCTCCTTAAGAATTTCCAAAATTATAGACAGAGCTCTTTAACTTACTTCAGTAAATCAGTTTTATAGGATTAAGGAAAAAATCTTAACGTGATTTTATTATACATAGTGGCTCCACTGCGGCTTATAAGGGGTCTGTATTTGAAACAATTCTGGCTGAATGAGATTTTACGATGAGATTAGGGTTTGAAATTTGGCTTCTGCCATTTACTAGTTGTGTGACTTTCTCCAAATTTCCTAACCTTTCTGATATTTCGTTCCCTCTTCTGTAAACTGGAGATAGCAACCAACTCACATCCTTCCCTTTATTAGCAACCAGGATCTTAGAAACAAGCTATTATCACAACTTTTGGAAAGTTATGAAGATTCATTGTAACAAATACTTAAAAGCTCACTGAAGGAGAGGCCTTCAAAGAAAGAACCCCTCTTGCAGTGAACTCATGGAGCGCAGTCAGCAGGTGCGGGCGATGTTAAAACCTTAAAACTAACCAGAGCTCCTGCTTACGAGCCTTTCCTGTGTACCGGGTGCTGTTAATATCTGCTTTACACACATTATCTCATTTTACCCTCACAACAACGCGTAAGATGGATCCACTAGCCTCATTTTATCCGGAAGGAAACCGAAGCCAGAGAAATTAATTTGTCCAGGGTCCCATAGTAACGAAAGCCGCGTTTCTCAATTTTCGCCCCGGAAAAGGGCGCGTGTTTGGGGGTGGTTCTTTCAAAGGCGCCGGGAGACGCCGGAACGCTAAGGGCGAGGGAGGACTCCTAGCAGAGTCGGCGTCCCTTCGCCTTTTTCCCTTTAAGAAAGTTTAACAGCGTCTCACCGTCTGGACTTACTGAAACCAAGTGTAGGAAATGGAAGGTGTGACGCCGCCGCTGGCCCGAGGAGCCGGGCTGGCGGCGTTCGCCCGTCGGGCGGCTGGGATCTCGGGGCGGGCTGTCCGGGTCGAGGGCGCCTCCAGGGTCCCGCGCGCCAAGTGCAGGGCTGCGGGCGGGCGAGCGCGCAGACCGGAGCCGAGCCGCCCGCCTCCGGGGCCCACGTGCGCTGAGCGAGGGAGGCCGGCGCTCCGCGCCAGGACGCTCCTCCCACCCTGCTCCCGCCTCCGGCGGCCCGGGGGCCAATGGGCGGGGCCCGCGCCGGGCGGGGCTGGCGGCCTGCGCGCAGGTGCCGCCCTGCGCCCGGCCCGCCAGTTCCGCCGCCGCCGCCGTCGTGCGTGCTGCTCGGCGGAGGGGCCGGGCCTGCGCTCTCTCCGCCTTCCTCCCCGCCTCCGGCTGCCGGCGAGACCCGTCTCCAGCTGCCTGGGACCCCGAGTCACCTTCCGCCCCGAGCACGGTGAGGCCTTCAGGGGTCCCCAGGGCGCGCCCTGCGCTCGATCTTCGGCGTCCGGGCCCGTTCTCTCAGATGCTGGCTCCAGGCCCCGGCCCGGCGGCCGGAATGGAGCGAGGGCAGCGGGCGGCGTGGGGTGTGTGGATGAATGAGGCGCTCGCGGAGTAGGCCGCGCGGCGGGAGAATGGCCCACTCCTCCTCCCGGCACGCCCTGGCGAAAGCCGCCTTCTGAGGCGGGGTGGGCCAGGGGCCCAGTGCGGAGAGGAGGGAGCCCGCTTTGCCCGGGCGGCGGGCCTGTCCTCTGCAGGGCGGAGGACGGGGCAGTCTCTGTTCATGCAGCTGTTCTGTGGAGGCCTGGACCTTGGCCCAGAACAGGTGTGAAAAGCCTGAGAACGGAGACTCAGCCCTCAGGGTCTGGGGTCAGAGGTTGGAAAATCACTTCGGGAGCACGGTCCCAGTGTAGCCTAGGAGTTACTGCTCAGCCGGAAGACGGGATAGCTTTACTTCACAGCTTCTAAGCCGTTAGTCATCCTCCTGACTTCGGTTTGCTGTAGTAACGTGAGATTGATTCTCTGCATGGTGAAACTGGGAGCCGGGGCTCTCAGGGACAGCGAAAGTTTTGACTTCAGTGTAAATGAAAAGATTGAGTGGATTCGATTTGCTTGCTTGCTTGTTTTATGTGTGTGTGTGTGTGTGTGTGTGTGTGTGTGTAGCTCAGTGGTAGAGTGGTTGCCTAGCATGTGCAACGCCCTGGGTTCGGTTCCCAGCAGGGGAACTGGTGAATGGAGTCGAGTGGATCATTTAAGATGAGAAGTAAACAGTATAGATTTTGAAGGTTGTTTTGAGCTTTACCTGCATGCCAAAGGTGGAAGGAACTTGGTTGGAAGGACTCCGATACCTGACTTGTGTTTTTCTGTGTGAAAATGGGAGTTGTGGGGAAATATAGGGAAGAGCATGTTCCAGATAATAGAGGAACGCTTTGGTGAGAGGGGTCAGGGGACTTGGTTAGTGGGGGTTCTAGAATGGCTTTTCTTTTTGTGGTACTGGAAATTGAACCCAGGGCCCCATGCAAGCCAGGCAAGTGCGCTACCAATGAACTACTTCCTCAGCGTTTTATTTTTTTTTTTGAAGGAGAGTGAAAAAGAGAAAGAACGAATTTTACTTAGTTTTTCATGTGGCTTTTGTTGCTTGGACACTTCGTTGTGTACGTGGTGCTGGGGTTCGAAACCCAGTCCTTGCACATGCCAGGCAAGCGCTGTAACTGCTGAGCCACGGGTCCTGCCCCTCCTCAGGTCCTTTTAAGTTTTGTTTTGAGACCTGGTCTTGCTAAGTTGCTACCTGAAATTTCGGATCCCTCCGCTCCCGCCTTCCAGGTAGCAGGAATTACATGTGTATGCCATCATTGCCTCTCATCTCTGCACTTTCATTTATACAATCAAATGTCGGGTTAAGAAAGTGTTTTGTAGGCAGTGGGGATGGAAGATTGGAACTAAATTTTATTTTTGATTCCTGGTGCCACACAGTTTTAGATCAACCTTCCCAGGATTTCTCAAGAGTGACTTTTTTGACAATTGTTAGAATCAGATCTATTTACAGGACTTATTGTTTTTTTTAAGTTTAAAAATTAAGTGGATTTAGCTCTGCGCTAAATATGTTTACAGTATGTTTTATTCTTTTTACCAAGTAATATAATTTTATATATGTGTTTTTGTCCATAAAGATAGTAAAAAGTTTTGTACATATATTTGTTTTGACATTTCAGATGCCCCCCAAAAAGGGAGGTGATGGAATTAAACCACCTCCAATCATTGGAAGATTTGGAACCTCACTGAAAATTGGTATTGTTGGATTGCCAAATGTTGGGTAGGTGAATGTTGAGGGTTTCTCATTTCCGTTTGTAAATATTTTAGGTCCTGTTGAAAAAAGGAAATTCATTTGAAAGGGCAAGAATATTAATATTGCAAAACTAGGCTTTGGTTTAGATGTATTTTATTTTTGGTTTTTCCGCACAGATACTGTATTGGAACTCAAGGTACTTAAATTGGCTTGCTAAACTCAGAGGAAGAAACAATAAGAGCTAAATTGTCAATGACCAGGCCAGCTATATTTTCCTGAAACATTGTTGGGAGACACAGTATTGTATTTCATTGGGATTAGAGTATTTTAAATGGATTTCAGTGCTGATTGGCTATGTTTGAGGTACCCACCTAGGCTGGCTTCTAGAGACCATAAAAGAAGATGCTTTAGGGGAAAAAGTTTTAAAATTTCCTTTTTAAGTTTTTTTTTTTTTTATAAGTTTCTTTGGAGATGGGTGAATTTTTACTGGAGGAGGTGACAACTTTGGATATAATAATAGAAGTTGCTAGGTAAAAGAGTTCTTGTAATAAAGTGTCTAAATATCAAAGGTGTGAGAGCAAAAGGTTGAGTTTTATAATGTTTTAAAAATTAAAGTGAGGACTGGAGCAGTGGCTCAGCAGTTACCGCGCTTGCCTGGCATGCGCAAGTACACGGGTTCAAACTCCAGCACCCACATTCATAACTAAGTGTCAGAGCAACGAAAGCCATTTGAAAAACTCAATAAAAATTGATTCTCTCTGTCTCCCTCTCTCTCTCTCACTGTCCATTTCTCTTAAAAAAAAAAAAGTATTTTTTAAACAAAAGATTAAAGTTTAATAATATATTTGCAAAAGGCAATGATAGGGATGCGGGGTTTGTATACATGTAACTTAAATGTTCAATGTCTGCTTTTTCATTTTTTTATATTTCTACTATATACTGTTTGATAACCTTAAATATGTAAACAGTCTCAAGTAATTGGAGTATACTAATGAGTAATAGACTGTATGGATTTACGATGTTGAGTGAAAATATTTTGGGATATGCTTTGGGCTTTCAGATTGATGGCAAGGAAGACAATTATGTTCTTCGAGCCTATGTCATAGAGATTGCTCACTGAATGAAGCATGATATTTAAGTTGGGTAGTTCTTAAATTCTTGTAATATAAAATGCAAACAAGTGTGGTTGTCCTAATTTCAATCCTTCCTAGATCTAGAGAGGTTTGCATTTTGAAGGGGTTTCCTGCTGTGTTATAGTCTGCTTGCAATGTAAGGCTAAATAGAGTGGAAATACAAGCAAAACAAATAATTAAGTAAAGTATGTAGGGTGCTATCAGTAAATTTAAAAGCGAGATATGATCATTATGTTTGTTGTGAGGTTTATTGCAGTAAGGAAGACATGGTTTTTAGATGATAAACAGGGCATTCCATCATTGTATCAGCCCTGTGACATTTAGTTAATGTTGTCTGAGAAGGAACAAGAGGACTGCATTGTAGTTAACATGTTTCTTTTATTTTGGAATCACTGTAGTCAATGCACCTTCACTTTAAATAGGACTACTTTATTTATTTTATTTTTATTTTTTGTGATACATGGGATTGAACCTAGGACCTTACACATGCTAGGCTACACTGAGCTACATCTCCTGTCCTTTTTTTTTTTTTTTTTTTTTTTTGAGAGAGAGAAAAAAAAGAGAATCAATTTTTTTTTAGTTTTTCATGTGGCTTTTGTTGCTCCAAAACTTCTTCATTGTGTACATGCTGCTGGGGTTTGAACCAGGCAAGCACCATAACTGCTGAGCCACTACTCCAGCCCCATCCCCAGTCCTTTTAATTTTATTTTGACGAAGGGTTTTTTTAAATTGCCCTGACTTGCCTCAAATTTGTTGTCCTCCTGCCTCAACCTTCCAAATAGCTAGAATTATAGGCATGCCTGGCTTAGATGGATCTGTTTTAAAATTGACCATGCCAGGTGTTTTGCACGTAAGCTTTTTAGTCATAGAGGATAATATAATAAAATCAATGTTTGTGAAAATAACCTAAAACTTTTTTTTATTCAGTAAATGTGCTGCTTATGCTTTTAAATTAAATATTCGCTCCTCTCTAGTTTTATTGAGGTGTACTTTACAAACAGTAAAATTCACTCTTTTTCTTTTTTGGGCAGTTGCTGGAGATTGACCCCAGGGCCCCATGCATGCATGCACATTCACTTACTTTAAAGGTATAGTTCACTGAGTTTTGGCAATTGTGTCTGGTTGTAAAACTCCTTTTTGTAAATTGATCTTCTTCATACAACTATATCAAATAAAGTTCTTTGTAAGAAACACAAATGCTGGCTATTTTAAGCAACAGGAAGAGAATTATTGAAAGGCTAGACTAGAAGGAAGAGCTGAATAGCCAGGCCTCAGGAGAGACAGGAACCAAGGTGGTGCAGGCAGAGATGGGTCCATGGGGAGCCCAGCATAACTCCTCAGCTTCTCTATGCTTCTCATCTCCTGCTACCTTTCCCTATGATTCAAATTTCTGGGCAAGGAAGTCTGGTTAGACATAGATGTGTCCTATCTCTGGATACGTCCGCAAGAAGTAGGTTGGGAGAGAGGGGTAGTTCTGTAAAAGATGGTGAGCTAATCAAAAATAAGGCCAATTAAATATAGAAAACATCTAAAGAATCTCTTGATAATTATTTGTGAATGGGATAGTTTTTCCTTTGATGGCTCTGTGTGTGTGTGTGTGTGTATAGAGTTAATGATAGGGATCTTTTTTTATTTTATTTTTTGGTGCTTTACCATTGAGCTGTATCCCCTGCTTTTTTTTTTTTTTAAGAGGGAAGGACAGTGAGAGAGAGAGAATCAGTTTTTTAGTTTAGTTTTTCATGCGGCCTTCATTGCGCCAATGCTTCGTTGTGTACTTGGTGCTGAAGTTTGAATTCGCATACTCGCACATGCCAGGCAAGCACTGTAACCACTGAACCACTGCTGCAGCCCCTCCCCAGTCCTTTTTATTCTTCTATTTTGAGACAAGAACTCACTAAATTGCTGAGAGTCTCGATAAGTTGTTGAGGCTGGTCTCAAACTTGAGATCTTCCTGCCTCAGCCTTCCGAATTGCTGGGATTATAGTACAATATGCTGCCTTGTCCAGCTGGGAGACATGTTTCAATGTCCTTTTTTTTTTTGGTGTTGGGGATTGAATCCAGTGGTGCTTAACCACTGAGCCCTGTCCCCAGCCCATTTTTTGTTTGTTTTTAATTTTGAGCAGGGTTTCACTAAGTTGCTTAGAGTCCAGCTAAGTTGCTGAGGCTGACTTTGAACTTGGGATCCTCCTGGTGTGTGCCACTGTGCCTGGTTCAATGTTCATGTTTTAATGAACTAGAAAAGAATACCAAACTAGAGCTATGGAGGTTTAGTTTCTGGTACTGTCCTGTTTTTGCTTATCTGAGTGATCCTTTACAAATTAGTGTTTCTTAGACCAATGTATTATTGTGGGCATAATATTTAAAGGCTCTTGGATGACATTCTAGACTTTTTCTGTCAGCAATAGCTCTTTTTTGGTACCACTGTATTAGTTAGTATTGCATTCAATTAAGAGTATCAGAACACCCCAGATAGCCTTACACTTAGATTTCTTTCTTTCTTTCCTTTTTCTTTTTTTAAGAGAGGGACAGTGTGAGAGAGAGAATCAATTTTATTTAGTTTTTAATGTGGCTTTCATTGTTCTGACACTTATTTCCTTGTGCATGTGGGTTTTTTAAATGTAAAATTATGTGTTTTGCTGTCATAGATTGGTATAGCAGATCTGCTTTGAAGTCCTCTGAACCCAAGCTTCTTTTGAACCCAAGCTCCTTTCAAACCCAAGCTCCTCTCTGCTCATATCAGCAGTCTCTAGGATGTGGCCTTATCATCATGGCCCTAAGGTGTCAGGAATTCCAGGCAACTGGTTATTGGAAGGATTATAGGGCGAAAGGATTTGTTCTTTGGTGTGCCTGAAATTTGCCTTCTCCTTTGCCAGAAACCAGCCACAAAGTCTCAGAACCTTTTACTATTGCTGAAGAAAAGGTTGTTGGAAATGCCAAAAAAATTCACAAAATTATCACTGATGTTTTAATTATCTGCTGTGTAGCTAAACACTCCAAAAGTTTGTGATTTACAACAACAGTTTATTATTTCTCATGATTCTGTGAGTTACCTGGGTGAGTCTTTTGCCGGTCTCACTTGGGATTGCTCATGTAGACCTGCAGCTGGTAATAGGACTGGCAGATCCAAGATCCTATGGACCTCCCCTGCAGGCTGGGCCTTAACAGGGTTGGCTGGAAGTCTGGCTTGTTTCTGTTCTCTTTTTTTGGCCTCTTTCTCTCCAAGGGCAATCTAGATCAAACTTCTTTACATCCTGGTGACTGGTTGAGAATGGAAGTGTGGCAGTGGCACAGAACATTTCCACCAGAATATTTGGGCCAAAGTAAGTCATTATGCCAGCCAAAGACAAAGAGGGAGGGAAGAAAAATGTGTGGTCATCTTCAGTATACTGCAGTTAGCTCTTTTCCTAATGTGGTTTTTGTGATACCCATTGTGTTCTCTGGAAATATCTTCCTGAGATTTTTTTTCCCCCTCACTTGCTTTTACCTGAGAGGCTCCCTTCTTGCCTGCTTAAAGGAACTCACTGGTGGAAGATTATTCTCTAGGCTACAAATACTGGTGATCAGTTTTTTCAGTCTAAAGAGCTGATAAAGTTGAGATGAGAATCAGAAGTTATCAGTTGAGCGAGATAGACATATAAGATTTTAAAAACATTTTAAAAATATACATTATGGACCCATTAATAATTGGTTTATTTTTATGGGTATGTTTATTCTTCTGTTAACCAGATTTTTGCAATATTTATTATAAAAAATTACAGAAAGGGAAATGTTGGAACTGAGATAAAGCAAAGTACATACCAAACATTTTATAAGTATGTCACTGTATATACTATAGTCATATATATAAAAAATGTTCTTCATAGGTACAAGAATTTTGTCACTGTACTTGGGTGTTTTAGGAAAAATATAGGACTCCGAAGAGAGGCAAGGAATCTGGGATGGAAGGAGGGAGGTAGAGGGGTGTGTGTGTGGGGGAGATATTGAACAAATTGTGTTGCCGAATTGTGTGCATCTAGGAATATGTGACACAACTAGATCCCATCATTATGTACAACTATAATGCACTAATAAAAAATAATTTAAAAAAGTAATTCAAAACAAAAAAATCCCAAACCCCCCCAAAAGCCGCTTAATTTTATATGTAGAAATGTTTATTACATGTACATTATATACAAGAAATAATTGTTTAATATGTTCCTAGGATAATGTATATTTTCTATTTATAAATTTTTTTTAAAGATAACCTCAACATTTTATTATCTTTATAATAAAACAATGAAGCTTAGAACTGGATCACTTGACCCTTTCTCTTCTTATCTCCTCCCAGTTCAAAATGCTTGCATCTCTTAATAGCCAGCATTCTCTTAGATCTGCAGTTGGGCTCAACACACTCAAGCCTTAGTATGATCTTCTTTGTAGTTTTAGCCTTTTTCCTGAAAATTGGCTTAGTCTGGCCACCATAGCTACTCTGTTTCCTGTCATAACGGCGCTTTCCCTGTGCATACAGAGAATCCTTGCCCTTCTTGTACTGTGTCACTTTGTGGGGCTGGTGTTTGCCACATTTCTTACAGAAGGTCCGACGGGTTTTAGGAACATTTACCATGTTTGCAGGAGCGTTATCAGCACCGAAAAGCTATTTATAAATTCTTAATATCTTTTGTTTATGATTATTAAAATGTTGGACTTTTGTAATGAGTGCTTATGTGAATTTTTTTATTGGTTCAACATTCTCTTATCTAATTGTATGAATTATTTTGAAATTGATATATATGTGAAGGTATAGAATAGTGTGAATCATGTATTTTAACCGTATGTGTAGGGGTCATTTAAGACTTTTTAAAAAGTTTGCTTTTGAAGGAAACTATGGTGAAAAAGACAATAATAATCTGCAAAGCTGGTACTCATTTTTTGTCCTTAACTTACTTTACCTCTGCTTTATGTGCCATCCCTCTAACAATTCCCTTAGTCTTTTATGTTTGCTATACTTCCTAGGTTTGCTCCTTAATATTAGGTATCTATTCTTGGCTGCCTTTTCTTTTCATTTGCACTGTTTCCCTGGGCAGTCTCATTCTTTTCTGATTTGAATCATCTACTGGCTTCCATTTTCCAAATTTATATATTCTGCTCAGGTTTTCTGAGTTTCAGATTCATATATTTAATTTACTTGAACGTCTCTAGTTAAATGGCTCCACTTAGCATGTCCAAAACTGAGCTCAGTTCCTCTTAGAGTTGAGGTAACAATACTTTCAATGAATATATTTAAGCCAGAGACTTGAGAGATTTATCTTCTCATCTTTTCCCTTCAGTTGTATTTTGCTAAAAAAAAAACTAAATAACTGATTATCTTCTTCATATCTTCATTTTACTCATTTCTTACTTTAGTTCAGGGGTTTCTTAAGTGGACTGTCAGGAAATTTGTTATCTCTTTTTAAAAAATAATTGAGGGAAGCTGGAGAGGTGGCTCAGCAGTAGAGTGCTTTCCTGGCATGCATGAAGACCCAGGTTTAACTACCACCACATACACAACTAAGTGGAGGAAAAACAAAAACCAGATTGAAAAAAAAAATTAACTCTATTTCTCTCTTTAAAAAAAGTAGTAAAGTATATTTTACATACACTAAAATGTACAAACCTTAAAAGTACATATCAGATTTTTACATATGAGTGTACCATGTAACCAGTACCTGCATCATGATATAGAACTTGTCTAGTGCCATAGAAGATTGCCTTATGCCCCTTCCTAGCATCATCCTCCCCAGAATATCCAAAATCTAACTTCTATCACCATACTTTGCCCTGATAAAGATATAATCACATAATGTACTCTTTATGTGTTTTAAGTTAGTATCATCTCTGGGAGAATATGCAGATTATTTATGCATACCATTGTTGTTGAATATTTCCACTTTTTTGGCTATTATGAATAAAGCTACTTGGAATATTTATAAACATGTCTTGATGGGTACACCTAGGAACTCATGTCTTTTGGGTAAATGAATACAAATACTCATTATCTCTCACTCCAAGAGTTAAATAGCTTTAGTACATACTAACACATAATATTTCAGTGTGGGTTTTGTAATTTATTGCAATAAAGTTCCAATTCTTCTACATTTTCACTAATAGTATTGCCAGTATTTTTCATTTTGACCATATTATGTGTAGTGTTACTGATTGTTACTTTACATTTCTCTGATAGCTAGTGATTTTGCGCACCTTTTCATATGTTTATCAGATATTTTTTGTGAAAGACCTTTTTTTCTGTGAAAGGATTCTTTTTGGTGAGTATTTTTTTTAAGACCTTTTTTTCTGTGAAAGGATTCTTTTTGGTGAGTTTTTTTTTTTAACACCCTAAATGATTAAATGTTTTTTATTCTGGATATGTTATTTGTTGGATATGTATTATAACTATCACTTCCCTGTTTGCTTGGCTTTTCATTTATATTCAAATAAATTTTTTGAATCCTTCAACAAAATTTGACACTCATTCATGATAAAAACAGTGAAGAAACTAGGGATAGTAGGACGTTATCTCAATGTCTTAAAGGCTTTATATAATGCAAACAACACTGCAGTGACTGGGGAAAAATGAAAGCATTTCCTCTAAAACCAGGAATAAGACAAGGATGTAGATTCTCAACATTCCTGTTCAAAATCGTACTTAAAATTTTATCCAGAGCACCTAGGCAAGAGAAAGAAATAAAAACGATACAAATAGGAAAGGAAGAAGTCACTGTTTGCAGATGATATGGTCCTCTACTTAGAAGATCCAAAAAAGCAGCCACTCTGGAAAGCAGTGTGGAGACTCTTCAAAAAATTAGGGCTGGAACCACATTATGACCCAGCTATCCCATTCCTGGGTATTTTCCCAAAAGAGTTAGAATCAGCATATTATAGTGATGCGGCTTCATCAGTGTTTATAGCAGCTCAGTTTACTATAACTAGACTATGGAACCAACCCAGATGCCCCTCACTTGATGAATGGATAAAAAAACTTTGGTACATATATACAATGGAATACTACTCGGCCATTAGAGAAGACGATATTATGGCTTTTTAAGTCAAATGGATGGAGATAGACAGAATTATGCTAAGTGAAGTATCCCAATTTTGGAGACTCAAGGGCCGAATGGTTTCTCTCATCTGTGGAAGCTAGAATACATCTGGAAACAGTATGTTAGATGGCTAAGCTAATAATAACCTCAAAATGTATGAATTTTTACACAAACAGGGGGATCATTGCCTCGGATACCTGGAGGTGTAGGGTGGGGGACAGGGTGGGAGGAGGGCTTAGGAAGGATATCTAGGATACTGGAGGGTGGGAATATGGGGGCATCATCTCAGAAGGGAATCTCTGACTTCCACGAGATATCCATTTAACTCAGGAGGTCTTCAGGGGGAAACATAGAAACATGGGGAACCCAAGCTGGGCATCCATGACATGGCATTAGCCTTGGATAACTATGTATATATACGTTTGTTCTTGGTTGTTTGACAATGTTTCCCCCTTAATTGTAACTCCATATTCATCTAATAAAAAAATAATAAAAAAAGAAGATCCAAAAAAGACTTCTAAGCTTATAAACATACTCAGAGTATCAGGATACAAAGTCACTATACAAAACTCAGTATCTTTCCTAATACACCAATAATGAATCTGATGAAAAAGAAATCAGGAAAACAGGTTCATTCACAATAGCCTCAAAAAACAAAGAAACAAACAAACCAAAAAACCCTAGAAGTAAATCTAACCAAGGAAGTGAAAGACCTATACAATGAAAATTATAGAATACTGAAGAAAGAAAGAGACTAGAAAATGGAAGGATCTATCTTCTATTGCTGATAGGGAGAATTAATATTGTTAAAATGGCTATATCACCAAAAGTGATACACAGATTAAATATATTATCTGTCACAATGCCAGTGAGATTATTCACAGAACTAGAAAAAAATAGCCCTAAAATTGATATGGGAGAATAAAAGACTCAGAATAGCCAAAGCAGTTCTAAGCAAAAACAGCAATGCTGGAGGCATCACAATACTCAATTTTAATTGTTAAACGGAGCTATTGTAACAGAAATAACATAGTACTGGCATGAAAACACACATAGAGCAATGGAATGGAATAGAAGACACAGAGACAAGCTCACACAGATATAGTATCTGATCCTTGCCAAAGGCACCAAAAATATGTATGTTGGAAAAGACAGGCTTTTTAACAAACGATGCTGGGAAAATTGGACATCCATAAGAAGAAGAATGAAACTAGATTCCTATCTCTCATCCTGCACAAAAGTCAACTCAAAATGGATCAATGACCTGGAATCAGACCAGAAACTTTGCAACTGCAAGAAGAAAGTCAACACTCCAACATAAAGGTGTAGGCAGTGACTTCCTCAATAAGACTTCTAAAGCTCAGGAAGTAATGCCAAGAATTCAATGGGATAGCATCTCATTTAAAAGCTTCTGTACAGCAAAGGAAATAACGAAGAGTCTGAAGAGAGAACCTGCAGAATAGGAGAAAATCTTTGACAGAGAATGGATATCCAGAATATATAAAGAACTCAAGAAACCTCCCACCAAAAAAACCTAAATAACTCAAAAGTGGGAAAATGAATTAAATAGTCACTTCCTTTAAATTTTTTTTTTTTGGAGAGAGAATCAATTTTTATTGTTTTTCATCTAGTTTTTGTTGCTCCGACACTTAGGTGTGTTTGTGGTGCTGGGGGTTCTAACCCAGGTCTTCTCGAATGCCAGGCAAGCATGATACTGCTGAGCCACACTCCAGCCCCCAAGTAGTCACTGCTTAAAAGAAGAAATATAAATGGCCAACAAATATGTGAAAAAAATGTTCAACATCTGTAAAAATAAAAATACTGAGATTAAAATTGTCCGGTTAAAATTGCAAAAATTAAGACTACAAATAGTAATAAATGCAGGTGAGGATGAGGGGGGAAAGGAATACTTATATACTCTCTTCATGGGATTGTAAATTAGTGTGCCACTATGGAAATCAGTACGCAAGTTCCTCAAAAGATAGGAGTTGCTTAGGGCCTTGCTAAATTGCTGAGGCTGGCTTTGAACTAGCAATCCTCCTGACTCAGCCTCAGGAGCATCAGGGATAACAGGCATGCTTGGCTAATTAATAAGCATTTTGTAGATGCTTTTTTGTTATTGTGTACATCTTATTTCTCATATTTTCACCCCCTAATTTTGTTATATACCAATGATTTTGCTTGAAACATTTATTATTATGGTGTTTACCATATAGTGATTTAAAATTTTTCCATTGTTCTATAGTTGTAGAAGGAATAACAAATTCTATTGTTAAGAAGAATCCTTAGGATTCTGTTAAGCAGCATTCCCCTGCTTATTCATGTATTTGCTTATGATTTATTTTTATCAGTATAGATTCTTATTCTGTTGGCTATAATCTATTGTTATTATTAGTTATTTGTGCACATTGCTTAATTTTGTCCTTTAGAGCCCTTCATGTTCACTCACATTCTTTTTGACACATTATTTTTTGAGAACTTTCAACTTCCTGATATCACAGTGTGTTTCAGGCTTGTGCTTTGTACATTCTCTTTTCTAGCCTAAGAATACACAAATTTTTTTTTTTGTGTGTAGACATATATTTTCATTTCTTGAAGGTACATACTTAGGAGTAGTATTTCTAGGTCATAGTGTAGCTCCATGTTTAACTATTTAGAAACTACCAAACTATTTTCTGAAGTGACTATACCATTTTATATTCCCACCAGAAGGGTATTTGGGTTCCAGTTTCTCCACATCCTCACCAATACTTGTTATTGTCTTTTTGATTATAGCCAAGGTGTTAAGTGGTATCTCATTATGGTTTTGATTTATATATCCTCGATGGATAATGATATTGAGCATCATTTCATATGTTTATTATTTTTTGAGAGATATTTTCACTATGTAGAATTCTAGGTTAAATTTTTCTTTTAGTACTTGACAGTATCTTCCATTTTCTTATAGCTTTCTAAGGAACACTGTAATCTTATGATCTTGGTTTATCTATATAATGTTTCTTTTTCTTTTAGGTTGCCTTTAAATTTTCTCTTTGCTACAAGGCTTTCAACAGTTTGATTTCCATATGCTTTGGTGATTTTTCATTATGCTTCTTTTTCTTGGAGTCTGTTGAGATTTTAGATTTGTGAGTTTATGGTTTTCTTTTCTTTTTTAGAGAAGCAATTTTTATTTAGTTTTTCATGTGACTTTCATTCCTCAGACACTCATTGTGTATGTGGTGCTGGGGTTTGAACTTGTGTACTCACACATGCAAGGCAAGCACCATAACTGCTGAGCCACCACTCCAGCCCCTGAGTATATGGTTTTCATTAAATTTGTAAAATATTTGGCTAGTATTCAGATCCTTTTTTTTTTTTTAAGAGAGAGAAAGTGGAAATCAATTTCATTCTGTTTTCCATGTGGCTTTCATTGCTCCTATACTTCATTGTATAAGTGGTGCTGGGGGTTCAAACCCACGTCCCTGCGTATACGAAGCAAGCTCCAAAATCCCTCGAAACCACTGAGCCACCGCTCCAGCCCCTCTTCTGATATTTTTTAAAAAACTATCCCACTTTGCTCTATTTCTGGACCTCTTATTATATGTATATTAGTTCCTTTGATTAGTATTCCATTGCTCTCCAGTCTTTTTCTGTCTATATGCTTCATTTGGATAATTTCTGTTGCTCTGTCTTCAGGATCTTTTCTTCTGCAGTGGGCAATCTGCTATTATTTATATTTATTGTATTTTTCTTTTCAATTTAATTTTATTCCAGATTTTTTTCATATAATACCCTGTGTATTTTTCATATCTGTTGCTTTGTTCTTCATTGTCTTCATATTTCATTTTATATCCATCAGAAAAATTTAAAAAATTTATGACATTTAAGATTTATAACTTGTCTGACAATTCTAACTTTTTTCATTACTACTATTTATTGATTTCCACCCAGATTTTGGTACCTATTTTCCTGCTTCTTTGCATGCCCTTTAATTTTTATTGGATTCCAGACACTGGAAATTTTGTGCTGAATTTTGTTATATTCCTTTGAAGATTGTTGGAGACTTTGGTCTGTCATTTAGTTATTTGTGTATAATTTTGATTGTACTGAGCCTTCCTAGTGCGTTTTCTTGTGATGAGTTTTATAAGATTTTCTTTTTTTTTTTTCCTGGTGTTACTTTAGCCCTTGTACTAAGATGTGACTCCTGAAGACTCCACCTAAATTCCCTAATATTACAAGATCTCTGTACTTTGGTTAGTAGAAATGTGAACTACTAAAACTTGTTCACCGCACTGCTTTTGGGTGTTTTCTCCCCCTGGACTTGTGGAGATGGAGTTTAATTATGTTCAAATTGTTAGCCATAATTTTGAAAGAACCCTCTGTAGCTCCAATAGAGCCTTCTCTATGCAACTTTTGCCTTTTTAGTAAAATCTCCTGAAAATTTTACAGCTTTAGGCTCCTTTCATCTCAGTCTCTTCAACTTGGAATGGCTGCTGGGTTCTGTTGGTTTCCTTGACTTAAACTGTGGCTTTGAAACCACCTAGAGGCAGTAAGTTGGGGAAATTTTACTTAATTTGTTTGTTCATCTTTTCTCAGGAAATGTGGTTTTGTACTGCATGTTGTCCTCTGTCTAGAAACTGTTTATTTCATATATTTTGTCTGGGTTTCTAGCTGTATATATCAGGAGGCAGTTCTCATAGCAAAAGGGTAACCAAAAATGTTTGGTATGACAGATCACTCTTCTCTTCATTCTTTCTGTTACTCATTAGTAATTGTGTGCCTTAGAAATATTTCATAGATTAAGTTGCTTCTTAATTCTTTTAATTTTCATTGTTTCTTTATTCAGTAGCTTAAGTCTTTTAATTTTCATTAAGTTCCTTTTTCAGAATTCTAGTGTTTATTGGTATATTTACGACATAACTTCACATAGATTTGTAGCTCATTAATTTATTTGCTTTTGTGCTAGTAACTAGTAAGTAAACTTTATGTGGATTTCACTGATTTTTATTTTTTGCTTTTTCAAGTATAGAATACCATGGTTCATTTAGTCCACATGTTTCTTCAAGTCTCCTCTAGTGTTTCTCAGTGTTTATGATCTTTTAAGGGTCATGAAACTTTTCATTTACTTTTTGAAAAGTATTGGTTAGGTATTTTGTGTAATATCTCCCAGTTTGCATTTGTCTCATGTTTTTTTTATGAGGCAAACTGTTTTTTTGTGTGTGTGTTTGAAATTATGGTAAGAAATACATAATATAAAAATTACCCTTAACCATTCTTAAGTTTAGTAGTGTTTACTGCTAAACTAGTGTTAACTCTGTTATATTGATCTCTAGAACTTTTCCATCTTGCACATCTGAAACTTGACACTCATCAGATAACTCCCCATTTTTCCTTCCTCCTAACCTCTGGCATCACTATTCTAGTTTTTGTTTCCATGATTTTGAATTCTAGATATCACATATAAGTGGAATTATACAGTATTTGTCCTTTTCTGCATGGTTTATTTTACTTTGCATAGTGTTCTCAAAGTTTATGCTGTAGTATATGACAGGATTTCCTTTCTTCCTTTCAGGGCCAAGTAATATTTCAGTGCATGTATATAACATTTTCTTTATCCATTCTTTTTAAGAGAGATTGCAGGAGGAAATCAATTTTTATTTATTTTTCATCTGGTTCTGGTTTTTCCATCACTTAGTTGTGTACATGGTGCTGGGATTTGAACTCAGGTCCTCGGACATGCCAGGCAAGCACTCCAACCACTGAGCCACCACTCCAGCCCCCCCATCTTTTTTTAAAACTATTAAAAAGTTTATTTAACAAAATTTTAATATGAAAATGTACATGACCCAAAATTTATATCGTAGTAAACAGGCCCTTTGGAGAGAGAACATGGATTTCTCTGCTGAACAACCATTATTTACACTCATTCCAAGGGTTCTAACATGATGATATTATTGTCTCATATTACCACCATTCAAATATTGTTCTATTCTGTACTAGTTGCCTTCTTCACACATTCATCTATCACAAGATGGCCAGTGTCCCTCCCCAGCACATCTCCCTGCCCACCTCCTCACTCCCCATGGTCCCTTCTACTGATCTCCCTTTGACTTTTATTTTATTTTATTTTTTTTTTTGGCTTTTCCAGTTTTTGTTTTTTTTTTTTTTAGAAAGAGAGGAACAACTTTATTGAGTTTTTCACATGGCCTCCGTTGCTCCAACACTCAGTTGTGTATGTGGTGCTGGGGTTTGAACCCGGGTCCTCGTGCTTGCCAGACAAGCACCAAAACCGCTGAGCCACCGCTCCAGCCCTCCAGTTTTTTTTGATGGCATGGGAATAGCATCTTAGAGGTGCAAAATATACTTTCTTTTAATCTCACCCTTTTTCCACTGGTCCTTTCTCACCTCTCCCCTTCTCTTTCCTCTACTCTACTTTCTTTAGCTTGTCCATTAATTTATATTTGAACGGTTCTTTATGTAATCTTATTCTTCCTTCCATTTTTTCTTTACTTAAGGGAGAAAATATTCAACCTTTCAGTTTCTGAGTTTGGCTAATCTCACTTAGCATGATAGTCTCCATTTCTATCCATTTGCTGGCAAATGCTATAATTTCGTTCTTTTTGATAGCTGATTAGAACTCCAGTATCTTTGTGTGTGTGTGTGTGTGTGTATGTGTGTGTGTAGTGATTTCTTAATACACTCATCTAATGATGAGTATCTGGCTTGATTCCATATTTTAGCTATTGTGTATTGTGGTTCTGTAAAGAAAAATGTATAGTAGTATACCAATTTTAGATCTTTTGGGAAAATACCCAGTGGTGGAATAGCGGGGTTGTATGGTGGTTCCATCTCTAGTTTATTGAGGAAATCACCATACTGCCTTCCAGAGTGGTTGTACTAGCATACAGTACCATGAACAGTATACAAGTGTCCCTTTCTCCCCACAACCTGTCCAGCATTTATTGTTGTTGATATTCAAAAATTCTTGATCTTTGCCATTCTGACCAGAGTGAAATGAAATCTTAATGTAGTTTTGATTTCCATTTCTCTGATTGCTGGAGATGTTGGGCCTTTTCTCATTTATTGGCCTTTTGTATTTCTTCTCTTGAGAAATTTGTTTTGTTCTTTTGCCCATTTGTTGATTGGAGTATTTTTTTTTCTAGTTCTTTGCATATTCTGGATATTAGTGCCCTATCAGAGGAGTAGCTGGTCAAGATTTTCTCTCATTTTGTAGGCTCTTTCTTTACAGTTAATCATTTCCTTAGCTATTTGGAGGCTTTTTAGTTTAATGACATCCCATTTATTTATTTTTGGCTTTATTTCTTGCACTTTAGGGATCTTGTCAAGGAAGCCATTGTCAGCTCCTGTATGATGGAACATTGACCCTATGCGTTTTTCTAGCAGTTGTAACGTTTCTGGTCTGATTCCTAAGTCTTTGATGTATTTTGATTTGAGTTTTGTGCAGGGTGAATGATAAGGATCTAACTTCATTTTCCTGCAAATGACTATCCAGTTTTCCCAGCACCATTTGTTAAAAAGGCTGTCTTTGCTCCAAGATATATTTTTGCCACCTTTTTCAAATATCAGAACATGTTTGTGGATTTGTCTTTGTGTCTTCTCTTCCATTCCATTGGTCTTCATATCTATTTTGATAACAATGCAATGGTGTTTTTGTTATTATAGCTCTGCAGTATAATTTCAGATCAGGTATTGTGTTGCCTCCTGCTTCACTTTTCTTGTTTAGTATTGATTTGGCTATTCTGGGTCTCTTATTCTTCCAGATGTATTTGAGAATTACTTTTCTAATTCTGTGAGGAATGTCATTGGTATTTTGATGGGGATTACATTGAATCTTTAAGGTGCTTTTGGTAGAATGGCTCTTTTGACAATATCAATTTTACCTATCCATGAATATGGGATGTCTTTCCATGTTCTAAGGTTTTCAATTTCTTTCTTCAGTGTGCTTTAATTTTCAATGTAGAGCTTTTATACCTCCTTTGTTAATTTCTAAGTATTTCATTTTTTTGAGGTTATTGTGAATGGGTTGGTTTTCCTGATTTCTTTCTCAGCTGAATGACTATTGGTGTACAGTATACAGAAGTATACTGCTTCTTTGCTAAATTCATTTGTAAGCTCTAGAAGTCTCCTGGTGGAGATTTTTTGGCTCTTCTAGATAAAGGATCATTTTATCAGCAAACGGAGATAGTTTAGAGCTGGTGAGGTGGCACAGCAGTAGAATACTTGCCTGGCATGCTTGAGGACCTGGGTTTGATTGCCAGCACCACATACACAACTAAGTGGAGAAAAATAAAAACCACATGAAAAAATAAAATATTCTCTCTCTCCCTCCTCTCTCCCTCTTCCTCCCCCTTTTTCCCTTCCTTCCTCCCTCCTCCTCGCACTCCCTCTCCCTCTCTTTCCCTCCATCTCTCTTTAAAAAAAAAAAAGTTTGACTTTTTTTCCTGTTTGTGTTCCTTTGATGTCCTTTTCTTACCTGGTTGTTCTGGCTAATGTTTCAAGAACTATATTGACTAGGAGTCCTAAGAGCGGACAGCCTTATCTTGTTCCTGAATTTAGTTGAAATGCTTTTAGTTTGTCTCCATTTAGTAAGATTTTGGCTTTGGGTTTGTCATAAATGGCTTTTATAATGTTGAGGTAAGTTCCTTTGGTCCCTAGCTTCTCTAGCTTTTTTTTTTTTTTTTTGTATATAAATTTCATTGAGTTTTTTTATGTCTCTTTTGTTCCTGCAAGACTTTGTTGTGTACGCAGTGCTGGGGTTTGAACTTGCATACTAGTGCATGACAGACAAGTGCCTTAACTGCTGAACCCCCACTCCAGCCCCTTCTCTGGCATTTTTAACATGAATGAGTGTTGGATTTTTATCAAAGGCTTTTTATATATCTGTTGAGATGCACATGTTTATTTCGTTCTTAATTATGTTTTTGTCATGAATCACATTTATTGATTTGCATATTTTGATCCCACCTTGCATACCTGAAATGAAAACCATTTGGTCATGGTGTATTATATTTTTGATGTGTTTTTGAATGCAGTTTGCTAATATTTTATTAAGGATTTTTGCATCTGTGTTCTTCAGGGGTATTGGTCTGTAGTTTTCTTTTCTTTTTTAAAAAAAA